>PVIU01033019.1:0-12890 GCA_004026605.1 Ondatra zibethicus | reverse complement strand
TTTGAGACCTTATACCAGAGGAAGATGTAATGGTCCATGGTGCCCATATCAATGAAGAACTAGTCACTGAAACAGAGAGATTAGAAAGATGGCCTTACATGCCAGTCCTTAGTGATCATAATGCATTGGGCTGCTAAAATATTATATCTGTCCTATGTCAGGGGAGTGAGCAGTGGCCAAGAGGTATCATCCAACTATTCTGAGGACACATGGATGTTCCTGGTCTCAAATAAAGGGCACAAACCAAGAACATGACAACTACAACTAGGGAGATTGGGTGTTTAATTTAGCTTAGAATCACCAGAAAAGTGATGTTGCTGGAGTCAAGAGGGTTGGGTGAGAGGTAGAGACAAAAGTGAGAGAAATGATTGTCAGAATGAGTCTCCATGAGCAATTATTTGAGTCTAGCCTGTCCACAGTGAGTGGTAAGTTTGCAGCAGACAGCTTGGCAGTGGTGTCCCTCTGATACTAATCTAGAGAAAGGCTGAGAAGCCAAACTCACCCAGATTCTGAGTCAGTTAACTTCTAACATTTCTTATTCCCTTTAACTCATTTTATTTTTTATTCTTCTCTCATATGAAACATCCCAACCACAGTTTCCCCTCCCTCCTCTCCTCCTAGTTCCCCATCTCCTCTAACCCCTAGATCCATTCTTCCCCTATTTCCTTTAAGAAAAGAGCAGGCCTCCTGCATAATAAGTACAATAAGATTAGACACAAACACTCATATCAAGGCTGGACCCAGTAAGAGGAAAAGGGTCCCAAGAACAGGCAAAAGAGTCAGAGACACTCCACACTTTCATTGTTAGGAGTCCCACAGGAAGACCAAACTGCACAACCATAAGATATATGCAGAGGACCTAGGTCAGACTCATGCAGGATTCATAATTGCCACTTCAGTCTCTGTGAGCTGCTTTGAGTCCTGCTCTAGTTGACTCTGTTCTCTGAGTGGCCTTGACCACAATCTTTTTTCCTTCTCTTCTATGGTGTACTTCAAGCTCGGCATAATGTTTGACTGTGGGTTTCTGTATTTGCTCCCATTAGTTGTTAGAGAAAGCCTCTCTGATGATGATTTGGCTAGTCACAGATCTGAGTATAGTAGAATATCATTTGGAATCATTTCATTGATTTTTTTTGCCAGTTGTATTTGGTTCTATCCTGGTTCTCTGGGCTTCCCAGTCTCTGGTTCCTGGCCATCCAGGCAGTGTAAGGTGTACGCTCCTTCTTGTAGCATGTGTCTCAAGTTAGACTAGTTATTAGTTGGCAATTCTCACAATTTCTGAGCCTCCATTATGCCAGCACGTTTTGCAGGCAGGATAAATTGAAGGTCAAAGGTTCTGTGGATGACTGGGTGTACCAGTCACACCAATAGAAGACTTGTCTGGTTATAGAATATGGCTGGTTCAGGCCCTGTAACTCCCATTACTAGGAGTCGTTGCTAGGTTCACCCTCATAGATTCTAGGAAGTTTCCACATCACTCTCCAAATGCCCCACAATTTCAGTCTTCAATTCCAGTACTCTCACTCCACTCCTATGCCTTATCCTTCCTCTTCCAAATCCCCCCTGCCCCCAGTCCACCTGAAAAATCTCTTCTAGTTCCCTTTCCTTGGGAGATCCATGTGTCTCTTCTTGAGCCTTTCTTATTAATTAGACCCCTCTATGGGTCTGTGAATTATAACATGACTATCCTTTACTTATCAGCTAATATCCATTTATAAGTGAATACATATCATGTTATATCTTTCTGAGTCTGGGTTAACTCTCTCAGGATGATTTTTTTCTTGTTCCATACTTTTACCTGCAAATTTCATGGTGTCATTTTTTTAACAGCTAGGTGTCTTTGTTATGGTTTCTATTTCTAAGAAGATAAACTATGACAACTCTTATAAAGAAAAAACATTTAATTGGGGTGGCTTAATGTTTTCAAAATTTTAGTCCATTATCATTATGGTGCAACATGATAGCATGCAGGTAGATGTGGTGCTAGAGAAGTAGCCAAGTGTCCTACATTTTGACTTCCAGAAAACAGGAAGTGGTTTGTCTCACTACGCATGGCTTGGACATAAAGGAGACCTCAAAGCCTGACTGCACTGTGACACACCTCCTCCAATAACACCATACCTCTTAATAGTTTCCTTGCCTTTGTGGTACATTTTCTTTCAAACCACTGCATTCCACTCCCTGGCCCTATAGCTCTGTAGCCACACCATAATGTAAAAATGCACTTAGCTTAGCTTCAAAAGTCCCCATAGTCTATAATGGTTTCAAAATTATTTCAAAGTTCAAAGTCTCTTCTGAGATTCATGCAATCTCTTAAATGTAATTCCCTGTAAAATCAAAATCAAAAGACAAATCACATACTTCTGACATATAATGGCACAGTATATAAATTACTGTACTAAAACATAGGGAATGGGGCATAGGAGGAAATACTGGACCAGAATAAAACCTAAAACTATCTGGACAAACTCCAAACTCTGCATCTCTATGTCTAATGTCAAAACGTTCTTCAGATCTTCAACTCCTTTAAGCTTTGCTGACTGCAACATACTTCTTTCTCTTGGATTGGTTCCACTCCATGGTATCAAATTTTCTTGGCAGGTATTTCATCGCTTTGGTATCTCTAACATCTTAGGATTTCCAAGACAATCCAGGCTTCAATTTCACAGCTTCATGAAATGACTTCTCTAGGCCTCCATCCAGGGACACCCCTGACACATTCCTGGCCTCAACTGCTTTCCTTACATGCATAAGATTATTCCATAACTTCTTTCTTCTATCCTTAAAGCTAGAACTACATGACTGAAGCTACCAAGTTCTGCTTCTTAGACAGGCCAGAACATGGCTCCCTGACTGAGTTACATCTTCACCAGCTTTCTGTTTCCCATAGTTTCCTTCACTCCCTAAACTTAGATTCCTGAAACTGGATAGTAGACCAGGCTGGTCTCAAACTAAGAGATCTGCCAGCTTCTGCCTTCTGAATATTGCTTTTATTTAATTGCTTTTCAAAAGTTGGAATCACAGTGAGGTGGGATCTTGTCCTGAGGTCACCACTCCCTTTATTTTATTTCTTAATCTGTTTACAGAATACAGGACTTAGCTCCATTCCGCTTTCTGATGCTCCATCTCTCAAATATTTTTCCTTCCTCAGCTTATTCCTTTTCATTATATATTTTCATTAGTTTTAACCCTAATAACCACACAACAGAATCTATACAAGCTGTTTTAAGGTTTCCTCTGCCAATGGAATTAATCCAAAATTCTTCCCTTTAGTCTCAGGTAGACTTGGACAAAGGCAAAAACCAGCCACATTCTTCAACAAAATATCACAAGAATGGTTTCTAGGCAACATACTAAAATTCATCTCCTCTGCAACCTCTTGAACTAGCAGTCCATAGTTCAAATCATTCTTAGCACAGTTGTCTTCCATGCTGCTACTGGTATGTCCCATTAAGCTGCACTTAAAGCATCCCATTGCTTTCCTGACACAAAGTGCCAAAGTCCATATTACTCAAAAAAAGAGTGTGGGGCCAAAATTATCTCAGGGCCTATACCTCAAGGCCTGTAGGACAGAAAAAAGTCTGTCTTGAGTTTAAAGGATAGACTTAAAGTTACTGAGGGGGAGTGAGACAGCAAAATGTAGGTAGATGCCTCTTTAGCCAGAGGGAGGGCTTGGCTGTCTCTCATTGGCTGGAGGTACCCCCACATCATACAATATATAAGCTGATGCTCACAGTAATAAACTGAGTTCCTGTTTTGACTTGACTCCCTATTGTGTCTGGTTGTCCTGCTTTGTGGGGCCACATATCTGATTGTCCTGCATTGTGGGCCTACAAAGTGGGCAGATCATGCACTCACCTTTCCATGGGGAATAAGGCTAAGGAGGCCTGGCAACTGGTGCCAAAACATGGGGTGACTGGTCCCAGGGCAAAGCGGTCAATCAAGGTGAGTGGGACCCCATGATGGGTAGTGCTGAGATTTATGCTACTCTCCCGAGGTCAGGAATCGTCAGACAACAATGCAATCCAGGCATGGGAGGATATAATTACTCTGGCCCCCTGGGTATCCACTGGGAATCTTTTCTCATGGGACACATGGAACCAGGTGGAGACTGGCCAGGGAAAGGGGAAAGCACTTTGCTATACCCCAATCATTGGGATTCTATCCAACTATTACTGCCCTTAAGGCATGTTTTCACCCTGCTGCTCTGCCTCCCCCAATGGCGGGTAAGGAAAAGATCAAAGATTGGGAAAGGTCTGAAGAATCCAAAAGTAAGCAATTAACAAAAGAATGGGAGAAAAGGAGACAGATGATGGGGAAGAACAAAAACGGGCTCAGTTTACTGAAGAGTGGTCCCAGGGGTAAGGAATAAGGCAGGCAGAGGCAAAGACAAAAAGGAACGTAGATATTGCCTGTCACAAGAAGTGGCCACCTCCTTATGCCCCCAGCCACCCTGGAAAGAATAAAATGGGAGAGGAGAATGGGACAAATAAGGGGGCTCCATCCTTGCCAGGAGGAAATGAATATACACTTGGGTGCGGCCAGATGGACACAAAGGAAACTTCAGGCATCTGATCCTCCAAGGATTGTCTGCAAACCTCCTGAGACAAGATTTGCTAGGACAAATAGATGCCATTATTACCACTGACCACCTAGGCTTTTATGACGATGAAAGTGAGCAAGGTGTCATTAGGCAGACCCCCGACACCTGGATTCACCCCAAAGTAGAGGCCACTGCCCCCAGAGTTCGCATCATTAGGTGGGCAACTGGTAAGCCAGTATGGGTGAAGAAGTGGTCATTACCTGAACTTAAACGTAAGATGCTCATGGAAATCATCAGAAATCTGCTTAAAGAATGATGGATAAAGCCCCCGATGACCCCATGGAACATCTCTGTGTTTGTGATACATAAGCCTAATGGGACATGAAGAATGTTATAGGACCTATGAGCAATCAATGCCTTTATGGAGCTAGTAGGGACACCTTTACGAGGCTTACCTTGGGTTACAGAAATCCCCTTCCATTTTCACCTCACTGTAATCCATCTAAATAACTGCTTCTTCTCAATTGCCCTTCATGAGGAGGATTGTGAAAAGTTCACCTTTTCCATTCCTATAATTAACTCCTCTCGACCTGATGAGAGATATGAATGAGCTACTCTCCCACAGGGAATGGCCAATAGTCTGGCCTTTTGCTAACAATATTTTTATAGTAGCCTCACTCCATATTTTGACAAAGATAATACCCTCCTATATGTTTATATGTATGATCTAGTCATTGGGCATTTGGAGGAATCAGGGATAGCGCACTGGGTAACCACTATTTTTGATATCCTCCAATAACATGGCTTTAAAATAGCCCCAAACAAAATATAAAAGGTACCCCCATTTTATATATTGGGATACCGGTTAACACTCTCTCAAGCCAAAGTGAATGGACCCCAATTAATCCTGCCTGAGCATCTCACTTTATCAGGGTAACAAAAGATACTGGGAGAAATGAACTGGGTAAGGCCCTGGTTGCCTGTAGAGACTGGGAGACTAGATGTGTTATATGATCTCCTAAAAGGGAAGAAACCTCATGAGATCATTTCCTTATCCCATGAGGGTCAACGGGCACTAACTGAATTTGTCAATGAGCTCCATCAAGATTCTTTGGCGAGATGTAATCGTAACATTCCAATCCAAGGCTGGATATTATTAGGGAAAAAGAGCATGCTGGCTGCCATTTTCAGCAGTCAAAACCACTAGAACGAATACACACCAATCTGGGGGCACTTTCAGAGTGTACCCTCTAGTAGATCGAATAACTGATATGATCATAGAAATCAGTGACACATCCCTCCGACATTATGAAAAAAATCCCTATAAATTAATAATTTCATTCAAAATTAAGGATTTACAACGGGCAGCCAGACATTGTTCTCCATTGAGCCTCGCCCTGGGGCAATTTCTGGGGAACCTGGACACCCACTTTGGGGAGTCCTAGTTAGTGAAACTATATCAAGAACAACACTGGAGAGTCCCCTTAGTCTTTTCTTCTAGGCACCTGCTCCAAGCATTCACTGTTTGCACAGATGGCTGGAAGAATGAGGCCACCTTTGTAGTTTTCTCTGCAGGGGGGGCCAAGACAAAGATTACCCAAATTCTCCCTTGTGGGGGATTTGCTCAATATAAGGAAATGATAGTCATATGTATTGCCTTATAAGAGGTCCTAGAAACCTGCAATCACTATTCAGACAGCTCTTATGTGGTGAATCTCCTGCCACAGTTACCCTACGCCTATATCAGATTGGATGCTAATCCTATTTCTGCCTTGATGATACAATTCGAATCACTCTTAGAAGGCAAAAAAGATCCCATATATATTCAACAACTCAGAGGACACCAAATCTCCCTGACCTCATTTCCCAAGGGAATGCTGCTGCAGATGCTGCAGCTTCAGGGGCCTGTCTCATAGAGGTCTCAGCTCTGCCCATACAAAATGCTACCCAAATGCATGACTTAACTCATGTCAACTGGAGATGATTCAAATACCTATACACCCAGATCTCTTCCACAGAGTTAATGAGAATTGTTCATTAAGATTTGCCAACAGTTTCTCTGCATCCCCCCATTTACAAGGGCAGGGGTTGAACCCAAGAGGGTTAGGACCCAATATCATCTGGTAAACAGATGTAACACATTACCCTCCCACTTGTCAAATTGAAATATATGTTTGTGACCATAAACGCATACTCTAAGGCATGCTGGGCTATTGCACACACAGGGGAATAGGCAACCCATGCCAAAAGCCACTTCTTACAATGTTTTGCTAAATCGGAACAACCACAACAGGTCAAGACTGACAACAGACCCTGTTTTATAAGTAAAATATTAAAAGAATCCTTCCAGAGATGAAATATATCCCATACAACCCTTGGAGTCAAGCAATTGTTGAAAGGCATCACCAATATCTCAAAGAGGTCCTTGTAAAACAAAAGGTGGAGAAGGCTCCCCCTATTTACAACTGCAAAAGGCATTATTAACCATCAATACTTTAAATTTTCAAAAATCAGATGAGCAAAATAGATTCCAGAATCATTGGGGATCCCTACCAACAAGGCCTTGCCTAAAAGTTAGGTAGAAGGATCCTCTCACTAAGCAATGGAGGGGCCAAGATCCCTTGTTGACACAAGGCCAAGGATATAGATGTATCTTCCCAAACATAGGGGAAACACCTATATGGCTACCCACTCATAACTTAAAATTTCTCCCCTCTCCTCAGGAAAATGCGGAAGACCAAGATGGTCAATAAAGAAAAAAAAAGAGATTATGGTGGACAACCCTCAAATTCAAACACAGGAAAAGAAAAATAACCACTGCCCAAGGGAGACTGACCCTTGAGGAAAGTGTTATCTATCTATTTCAGAAGGCCCTCTCAGCAGTAATCATGTTAATTCTTCTCATGGGGATCAAGTCCAGGCAGCAAGCCCCCACCAACTACATAAGGTGATGTAGATCTTGCCAAGTGCTGGCTCTGGAGGGATCCTAAACCAAACTTCTCAGATGACAACATCCTGGATGTGATGACCTGACCTGATGTTTGACCTCTGCAATTTGGTGGGTGGGAGCAGGGATGTGAGGGACTAGATTCTGGGGATCAAAGGGAGATCTGAATGCAGAGGTTCTCGGGGGTGCACCCTACCCCAGATATCTTACCCAATGAGCCTGAGTGTTCTCATGTTCTTAGGAGACATGAATTCCTGAAGACATCCTTTTATGTATGCCGAGTAAGCAACCTGACTGCCTCTACTATTAGAAACTCTGTGTGTGGGGCTCCTGATTACTATCGTTCGTCCTGGGGTTGTGAGCAGACTGGGACTGGACATTTGATAAAGTAACATAGAGATATAATAATTTCCAGGGTCTCCTAGGTACCCCTATCCCAGAACCCCCTATATAGAATAGAAGATGTACTTGATTTAGATGTAACCCTCTGATATTAAGGTTTACAGATCACGGGAAGAAAAGAGACCTATCTTGGTTATCTGGGAAGATGTGGAGATTAAGGCTATACCAAAAGGGATATGATTGTGGCCTTATACTCACGCTTTAAATGTAAATACTTCCTGAGGACCTACCTTGAATGCTGGGGCCTGCTTCCAGGCTAATTCCATGGGGGACATACCTATATATACCTCACACCCCCCCATCAACTACTCCTAAGGTATCTTTCACCAAGTTGCCTAGAGGTGTAGGGGCATTAGAAGCCTCACCTTATTTGATGGAGACCATTAAGATAGCCTTTATGGCTTTAAACTGTATCCACCCTGAATTCACTGAGGCCTGTTGGCTTTGTTTATAGCCACCACACCCTACTTTAAAGCTTTTGGGGTAAATGGATCTTATGAAATACTAGATGTAGCTGATATTTGTAGATGGGAAGACCCCCAAAATGGAGAAGACATTGGGACTGACTATCCCCCTTTGGCAGATGTCGAATGCAACTTATGTCTCATATACCGGACACCCTCTTCTTAACTTCACTTGTGATGTGGCTAGTGGGTCTATAGATTCATGGAGGGTGCCCAAAGATCATGGGTATTTTTGGATCTGCTGAGAGATGGGGGTTACTCCCTGTCTGTCTGACCCACTGATCATTCAGCATATTGATACTTACCTGCTTGCATTTATTTTCCCTCATGTGCTTTACCACTTGCAAGAAGAATTCCTGGCCCAAAGTCATAAGAGAGAGCCTTTAACTGCCCCGGCCTTCACCACATTGGTGGGGCTAGGGGTAGCCAGGACTGCCCTAGGCACCTCGTCTCTGGTGATTTTATGATAAGAAATGGGAATAGTTCGCTTAAAATTGACAGTGACCTTAGAAAAGACGGAGACTGCATTATGTTATTTACAAAAGTCTTTGGATTACTTAGCAAGGGTAACCTTACAAAATAGGAGAGGCTTGGGCTTGCTGTTTATGGAACAGGGAGGAATTTGCAGGGCACATGGGGAAGAATGTTGCTTCTATGCAGACCATTCTGGTATAGTTACAAGAACCCTAGATGCAGGCAGAATACTGTATACATAAATAAATAAATGAATCTTTAAATAAAAATAACCCTAGATGAGTTAAGAAAAGAAAGATATTAATTCATTTAAGTCAAGGACCCACTATGAGACCTGGTTTAATTGGTCCCCATGGCTTAACACATTCATCTCTTCCCTAATTGGGTCAATGGCTATTTGTTTATTGATCTGTCTTTTTGGCCCATATGTTCTCCAAAGGCTGAAACAAGCATTCCAAAAACAGATATAACAGGTACAACTCATGGCCCTTTGAGTACATTATGATAGGCTTGATACATCTCACCCGACAGATGAACTCTCAATTTGAGGGTATGCAGGCCAAAACTCTGGACAGGGGTGGCTCTGACCCATACTCTCTCCCAGGTGGGCTATTCTGGCTTGGTGACCAGGGTAATGGGTGGGATATAAAACAAAAAAGGGGGAGATGTTGGGCCAGAATTATCTCAGGGCCTGTACCTCAAGGCCTATAGGACAGAGAAAAGCCTGGCTCAAGTTTGAAGAATAGTCTTAAAGCACCAAGGGATGATGAGTCAGCAAAATCTAGGCATATGTCCCTCCAGCCAGAGGGAGGTCTTGGCTGTCTCTAATTGGCTTGAGGTACCCCATATCACATGATGTCACTTAACCTATATAAGCTGATGCTCACAGTAATGTACTGAGTTCCTGCTTTTACTTGACTCCCTATCACATCTGATTGTCCTGCATTGTGGGGCTGCAGAACTGGTGGATAGTGCACTCACCTTTCCCTGGGGAATAAGGCTAAAGACACCTGGAGAAAAAGCATAGTCAGGCCTTTCAGAGTAATACCCCTGTCTCTGGTACTGACTTCTCTCTTAAGATTTTTATTGATGTGAAGAGAAAACATGACCAAGGCAATGCTTACAAAGGAAAAACATTTAATTGGGAGGGCTTACATATTCAGAGGTATAGTCCTTTGTCATTATTGTGCAACATCGTGGTGGTTAGGCAAACATGGTCCTGGAGAAGTAGCCAAGTGTCCTTCATCTTGAGTTGCAGACAATAGGGAGTGGTCCATCTCACTTGAGCATATATGAAAGCCCAAAGCCTGACTCCACAGTGATACACTTCCTCCTACAAGACCTCACTTATTTGACATGGCCACACCTCCTAACAGTGCCACTACTTTTGGGGGGCATTTTCACCCAAACCACCACAGCTAAGTAATACCCCATTGTTAAAATAGAACACATTTTCTTTATTCATTCTTTAGTTGCAGGTCATCTAGGCTGTTTTCAGTTTGTGAGCATTGTGATTAAAGATGCTATGAATATATTTGACCAAGTGTCCTTGTGGTAGGCTGGAACATCTTTTGGGGAAATGATCAAGAGAGGTATAGCTGGATCTTGAGTTTGATGGGTTCCTAATTTTCTGAAGAACTTCCCTATTGATTTTGATAGTGGTTGTGTAAGTTTCAACACCCATCAGCAATGGGGGAGTGTTACCCTTGCTCCACATACTTACCAACATCAGCTGTCACTTGTGATTTTGATCCTATCCATTCTGACAGGTGTAATAAAATCTCAAAGTCATTTTGATTTTCATTTTCCTGATGGCTAATATTTCCCTGATGTTGAACATTTCTTTCATGTTCCTCAGCCATTCGAGATTCTTCTATTGAGAATTCTCTGTTTATATTTGCAACACCATTTAAAATTGGATTATTTGCTTTGTTGATATCTAGTTTCTGGTGTAAGAGTTCCTTCTGTTTGTGTGTTGCTTTCATAGGATAAGAAATAAAGAAACTGCCTTGGCCTAGATGATAGAGAGGAACTTAGGTAGGCAGAAAAGACAGAACTGAATTCTGGGAGAATGAAAGCAGAGTCAGAGAACCACCATGGAGCCACCAGAATCAGACATGCTGAATCTTTCTGAGTAAGCCACGACCTTGTGGTGATATGCAGATTAATAGAGATGGGTTAAATCAAGATGTGAGGGTTATCAAATAAGAGGTTATAGATAATGGGCCAGACAGTGATTTAATGAATACAGTTTTTGTGTGGTTATTTCAGGTGTAAGTGAGCTGGGCAGCCAGGACAAACAAAGGGCCCTCCCTCCTCATGTAGCAAGTTTCTTGAGTTCTTTATATATTTTGGATATTAGCATCTGTTGGATATGAAGTTGGTGAAAATCTTTTTCCATTCATTAGGCTGACATTTTGTCCCATTGATGATATCCTTTGCCTTATTGAAGCTTTTTAGTTTTATGAGGTTCCATTTATTATTTGTTGATATTAGTATCTGTGCTCTCAGTAGTCTGTTCAGGAAGTTTTCTCCTATGCCAATGCATTGAAGGTATTCCCCACTTTCTCTTCTATCAAGTTCATTGTATCTGGATTTATGTTGAGGTCTTTGATCCACTTGAGTTTTGTACAGTGTGATAGATATGGATCTCTTTACATTCCTATGCATACAAATGCTCAGTTAGAACAGCACTATTTATTGAAGGTCCTTTCTTTTTGTCCAGTATATATTTCTGACTTCTTTAACTAAAATCAGGTGTTCATAAGTGGGTGGTTTTATATATGGGTCTTTGACATGATTCTATTGATCAGCATGTCTGTTTTTTAAAATTGTTTTTATTGAGCTATATATTTTTTCTACATTCTTTTCCCTCACTCTTCTCTCCTCTTCTGCCCTCTCCCGTGGTCCCCATGATCCCAATTTACTCAGGATATCCTGTCTTTTTCTACTTCCCATGTAGATTAGATCAATATATATCTCTCTTTAGGTCTTCTTTGTTACTCTAGGATTCTTTTTAGGTACTCTAGGATTGTGAATTGCAGGATTGTTTTTCTTTGCTTCATGTCTAAAATCACTTATGAGTAAGTACATATGATATTTGTCTTTCTGGGTCTGGGTTACCTCACTCAATATGATGTTTTCTAGATCCATTCACTTGCCTTCAAATTTCAAGATGTCATTATTTTTTGCTATTGTGTGGTACTCCATTGTGTAAAAATACCATATTTTCCTTGTCTATTCTTTGGTAGAGGAACATTTAGATAGTTTACAGGTTCTGACTATGACAAATAATGAGCATCCTTTGGGTATATACTGAAAAGTGTCTTGAGTTGTTGCCTAATTTTCTGAGAAATTGCCATACTGATATCCAAAGTGGTTGTACAAGTTTGCACTTCCACCAGCAATGGAGTAGTGTTTCCTTTACCCCACACCCTTTCCAGCATAAGTTTTCATCAGTGTTTTTGATCTTGGCCATTCTTAGAGGTGTAAAATGGAATCTCAGAGTGGTTTTGATTTGCATCTCTCTGATGGCTAAGGATGTTGAGTATTTCCTTAAGTGCCTTTCAGCCATTGTAGATTCCTCTGTTGAGAGTTCTCTGTTTATAACTGTACCCCATTTTTTATTGGGTTATTTCATTTTGTTGATGACCAATTTCTTGAGTTCTTTGTATATTTCAAAGATCAGTCTTCTGTCTGATATGGGGTTGGTGAAGATCTTTTCCCATTCTGTACGCTGCCATTTTGTCTTGTTGACAATGTCCTTTGCTTTTCAGAAACTTCTCAGTTTCAGGAGGTCCCATTTATTTATTTATTTTTTTCTGATTTTCTTTTTTTTCCATACATTGTTCTGTTTTATTTTTTCCATTCAAAAACATAATTAAAGAAATAAAATTTTTACCTTTCTTCCCCTTCTCCCAGTCCCCTCCCACTACCTCTCCACCCCTCCTCCCTCCCCCTTCTTCCTTGAAAGAGGGCATGGTGCCCTGCCCTGTTGGAAGTCCAAGGCCCACCCCCATCCCTCCCGGCCTAGGAAGGAGTGCATTCAAAAAGACTCGGT
>PVIU01033018.1:0-12895 GCA_004026605.1 Ondatra zibethicus | reverse complement strand
GCCTTAGCCAAAGTTGGTCGCTTCAACATTGCAATTGAGACTTTGGGTGACTGCCCAGGTAGTCAGTTGTCTCTGTCATTTGTTGCACATTGTGGAAGTTTCCCGATTACACTTCCTGTCCACTCAAGTAATATTGTTTCCCTTCTCAGATCTCTGATGGAGTTGAAGATTAAATAATGATAGTTACCTTCCTCACAGTCTAGCCAAGCTTAATTTCAATGTAATACTTAGACTCCTTAAAATAGAATATTTACTAAAACTTCTGTTATGCATTCCTTGCTTAATATTGTTTATTGTTTGTAATTTTGCATTTGGTGTCTGTTCCAATTGTATATAGCTATGTTGGGTTTGGATTAATCCTGTTTAGACAGAAGGGGGAGATGATGGGGGAAGAGCCACTAGCCAATCACATCGAGTTGGGGTGTGGCTACTGGGATCCCAGGTAGAAAATCGGGAGAACACAGGTATGCGCGCTCTCTCCATGCGGTGTCCGCCAGAAGGATCGGATCACGACTTGGGTAGAGTGAGTTTCCCTTTTCTCTTTCATTAAAAATACCTGTTTCTATTGAGCTGGTTTGGTTATTGATTTGTGCCGACTTGATAATTCGTCATCAGTCTCACCCTTCCAATCACAGCACAGAAACTCATTCTGCACCAATAATGAGACAAACATTAACTAAGCTCCTGAGGTATAGCAGGTATGATTAGCGTTTACTCTCTGATAAGAGCTGGGCTGGAATAAACTACCCAAGGAAAAGTGACTAGGGACGAGAAGGGTGTTTTCTGGACAGCAAATGTCATTGGGACTCTGAAAGCTACAAGGCAGCCCTGCAAACGTCAGAGAGGAGCGGTCTAAGAAAGGGCACAGCCATGGCACAGGAGCAAGGACCAGGACTCGGGCTCTCCCAGCAGCAGACAGGAAGCCAGTGCGGCTGAAACAGAGAATCTGGAAGACTATGGAAGACTATGGAACCGTGGGTGTGACAATGACACAAGCATCTAGGACTGCCCGGGATAAGAACAATTGGAGAACCGCCATAAACGGGCTGCCCACGCGTGCTTAAGCATTGCTAGATCATAAATGATGAGTCAAACGTTATGTAAGTTTCTCAGGTATGGCAGGTGTATTAGAGTTTGCTTACGCTCTAGATTATAGAGTTGGATTGGAATGAACTATCCGAGACATAAACTGACTAGGGATGAGAAGGGTGTTTTCTGCACAGCAAATGTCATTGGGACTCTGAAAGCTACAAGGCAGCCCTGCAAACGTCAGAGAGGAGCGGTCTAAGAAAGGGCACAGCCATGGCATAGGAGCAAGGACCAGGACTCAGGCTCTCCCAGCAGCAGACAGGAAGCCAGTGCGGCTGAAACAGAATCTGGAAGAGAGAGGTGGGCTAAGGAGGGAGAGAGGCAGTCCCCCAGGCAGTGGCTGAAAGGAGCCTCTACCACAGAGCAGGGGTCCTACCGCTAATCTTGGAGAGCTGGAATTCTTGGGCTACCAGGTGAGGACCATGGACTATTAGGAGAGCAAGGGTGGAGCAGAGGCCCTGGTTAGGACTCTGATTCCCAGAAGGGAGAGGGAGGAAGGTGAGAGGTGAATGAGCATAAAATCCCTGGGCTTCCCAGAAGCCTCCTGGGAATTGCTTGAGCTCCTGTGGTTTGTTTAATCTGGTTCTGTTTGTTTGGTCTGTGCTCTGCTTGTCCTGCCCCAGCCTCCTGCCTGCTTGCTTGTGGGCGTGTCCACTCACACCCGTTGAACTGGATTCTTCAGACACATTTAAAGCAGAACCCAACTGATGTGCCCACGCTTGAATAAAAATACAGTATTCTTGGGGCCGAGGATGTAACTGGAGTGGAGCATTTGAGTAGCCTGGACTGAGGCCTGTGTGTGAGTGGCTCACAGCGGGGAGCTTAGATTCTGCTAAGATCTCTATTCAGCCCTCATGCCAGTTTCAGAGTCCCAAATGTCATGATTGGGAAGCTCAGCACCTTCGCGATATCCTCTCCTCGGGATCAATCAGCTGATCAATGGACCAGAATTGATGTCCCTTCACATCTATTCCCTCATGTCCTATAGTTCCTAGGAACTAGACTTCAGAAGTGGACCCTGTTCTACCCCCAGCCCTGAGGAGGATACCTAGCATGTGATTAAATCATGGAACCTCTGAACCCAGTCTGCTCATGTCCTGTGGGCCTGCACATAGTAAGGTGAAGACGTCTATCCCAAATGAACTGGTAAGCTTAAAGAACCCAGGTTTTTATCAGAGAAGTTACATGGCTGAGGTGATGTCATTCCTCCCCAAGTCGTGCACACCGTTCTCAGAGGAGAACTGGTTCTTTTGCTCCATAAGGTACTGAAAGAGTCATAAAGTTGAAATGTATTGTCAAAATGCTGCCACATAGTTTTAATCCCAGCACTCAGAATTCAAAGAGGTTTAAAAAGAAGTATAATTTTTAGTAATGTAATGAACTATTCCACAGCAGGTTATAGGTAACAAGCTCAATGGTGTCTTGAAAGTTCTAGATTAAAAGAAAATTTGATAAAATCAATAAGACTGATTTATCTGTGGGATTATTAACAAAATTCATCTTGGATATTTCTATCGATCCTCTCAACTGATTTTTTTTTCTCCTGGAATATAGCAAAAACACAAACAGCAACTATATCAAAGGGAAACATGATTATTTTAAAGACATATCAGACACATACAAAATAGATTTTCAGTTATAATAATATGAAAATCATTGGCTCAGCTTTAACTAGGCATCGGCTATTACTGCAACATCTGCTAGGGTGGGGACATGCACTCTGGAATGTCTTCCATTGCTCAAAGAGTTCTCACGGTCACTCTCATTGCAATAACCCCTGTCCACCAGGGTAAGTGTGGACACGATAACAGCAAACAGACAGGGGAAAATAGACGTTACCCCATTGTCAGTTAGTATTGGAGCCCCTATATATGATGTGTTTTCCCTTGAGTCCCACAGACTTTTTAACAGAATGCCACTAGTCACCATGTTCTTGTGTTCATGCAAAATTTGCAAATCCTAGGTGGGTCAGCCAGACAGATTTCCAGACCCTTTCATGTCTATCATGCATCTCTAGGAAGACTGAAGAACAGAGCAGACATTAGAATCTCAGAGCCCTGCAGCCATGAGGCAGGAATCAGGAAGGAGGCAGGAGAGTTCAGGGGCTGATGGCCCCCTCTGGTGGCCTCAGCACTGTAGAACTGTCATGATGAATCTTTCTAGAAAAGCTACAAATCAGGGTAATCATTGTTAAAGTCCTTCTGCGATCTGTAGTTGCTGCGTATTTCAGAAACAGAAAACACTGTAGTTTAAACACAAATATTTTTAGAATAGACAAGGGAAGCCCTAGAATTCAACTTCCTATTATCTGACTTCCATCCCCCCCCCAAAAAAAAACCCATCACACACATACTTATTTATTAGAACCCTCTAGAACAGCAGTGGAATGTGGACTTAGATCCAGCATTCTTCTCTCCTATGGACTAAGTGTCTCTAACCAGAGTCAGGGTTTATTCAAAGTGAAATAGAAATTAATACCCTCTAGCAAATCTGCTCTTCTCAGCAACCAAACCGGCAGTGAATATACCAACACAATAGCCTTCATTAACTCCAGCAAAACCAAACATTTCCTTGATTGTAACAAACTGATTCACTATGGAAAATGCTTTGTCTTTCTGAGATAAATTTAAATATAAATACCATCTGGATAGAACTACAAATTTAGAACTCTGAATGAAACCAGTGCTAGTCCCAACTCTGTCACACCTGGAGTAGGACTTCTCTCAGGCAGAGCCTGTGTCCTGCTCCCCCCTTCCCCCTTCATCTCTGCATTGCCTTCTTCTAGCTCCTGACTCAGAGCCCAGTGGTGAGAATAGGAGCACCGGGCATCGAGTCAGCCTGCGGGGAAACAGCACTGATGACCTCAGTCCCTTGGTCCACTGTCTTCTTCCCTGATGGCTGCCTGGTCCATTCTCACCATGAAAAACTCTCCAGACATGAAACACCCATCTTTATCCTAAGAACAACCACATTATGATGTATCATATTCCCAGAGCTATGAGAAAGCATAACCAACTCTAATGGTAACATTAGAGTCCCTTCTATTTATCTGTGAGGGAAATTAAAACCTGCATGTCCCCATGATTTTATGACCCCCTTGGGGAGGGGAGAAAAAGTGACATTTCAAATTACAATAAAATAGATAAAACATGATCATGAAATACTTTTAAATTCAGGATGTGCCTCCAGCATGCCATTGCTCTTTTTTTAAAAAAAAACTTTTTCATCCTATACCTCTCTTAATGGTTTTAATGATCAAGACAGAAGTCTATTTCCTGTATTACCCATGATTATGTTGACTAAAGGAAACTCAAAATTCTAAAATGTTTGTTTGAAAGAACGTGCTGGAGTGAGTGGAGAGACAGAGGCGGTGTTGATACAAGAATTAGGATGATGTGAACCGTGAGTCTGAGTATAAACAGCGGGGGTCACCCTCTCCACCACTGCTGGATGAACCGACACAGAGCATAGCCCTGCAGCTGGAAAGGCTGTTTGCACTGTCAAATCCGGTTGCTGTCTTTGCAGTCTCAGGCAGAGGGCCCCTCAGAGGGCCACTGGGACTCATTTTGTAGGGTAAGGACTGTCTTCAATTACGTAGACATTGTCTTCAGCTTGGGACTGGACAACCACTGTGCTTTGCACAGGTCCATTCTTAGAGACACGGAACACTACCAAGCTGCAGAAAGAGGAGAGAGATGTTGAAGAAAGAACAAGAGGTTACCTTTCAGGTCTAAGCAGAGATTTCAATCAAGATGTATGCTCAGGACTCCAGGAGCCCCATTGACAAAACTCTTAACAGTAAACGGCACTACACAGGACCCTCCTATTAAGTCATAGAAAAGTAGGTTTAATAGGCATCAGACTAAAAATCATTTTTTTGAAAAAAGCAGTTTATATTGGAGTCCTTCAAGATACTAATGAAATGAAACACAAAAGTTGGAGATCAAGAGAGACAGATATCTAGGCAGCTAACCGAGGTAACTAATCAGCATGTGCATTTTGGAACTGGGCTAGGAACTAGATATCTCATGTATTTACTTTGCACTGTGATGCTTTAGAAAGTCTAGGGCTGGAGAGATGGCTCAGAGGTTAAGAGCACTGACTGCTCTTCCAGAGGTCCTGAGTTCAATTCCCAGCAACCACATGGTGACTCACAACCATCTGTAATGGGGTCTGGTGCCCTCTTCTGGCCTGCAGGCATACACACAGACAGAATATTGTATACATAATAAATAAATAAATATTTTAAAAAAAAAGAAAGTCTAAAGAGAACCTGGTAAACTGAGTGAGAGCCCTGAAACCCTTGAAAAAGGCAGAAGGAAAGAGCCAGCGCCACAGTGCTGTCCTCTGACCACCTCAGGTGCCATGGCCCCTTCACAGCATCACACACATACCATGTACACAATAATATAAGATTTTCTTTATTGAGAAAGAAAGGGTCTTGAAACATTCAGAGTTGCCGGGCGGTGGTGGTGCATGCCTTTAATCCCAGGACTTGGGAGGCAGAGGCAGGTGGATCTTTGTAAGTTCGAGACCAGCCTGGTCTACAAGACCTAGTTCCAGGACAGGCTCCAAAGCTACAGAGAAACCCTGTCTCGAAAAACCATAAAATAAAATAAATTTTTTTAAAAAAATAAAAAATAAAGAACAAAAAAAGAAAGAAAAACAACAACAACAACAAAAATAGAACAGAGCATCTAATCCTCTAACATTAAGCATGGAGGAGAAAAACATACACAGTTCTGTTACACTCCCAACAGACTCAGAAATGACCTTCCTCTAAATCCTCTGCTCCCTTGGGGCATCCTCAAACAGCCTACCTCCTAACCCTGTCATCCCCAGCACACTTCCCTTAAAGCACCTAAATGATCTTTCTACTAGCTTATATGCTCTGAGATATACTTCATCAGTTCTTAATAGACTAGGTACGCAATGAAAGAAAACACTGAATGAAACAAGAATGGGTCAAACAATTCCTTCAGTACCAGCTCCAGGAAGCAAAGCATACAATTCAGTGTCCACCTATAAGAGATTAGGATCAAGGGGCCTTCTGTTCCTGTCTTACCATAAATACATAAATACAGAATGCAGAAAGTATCTCTGAGAAATGAGGGTAACAAGAAAGAGACTCATTAAACTTTATTTGGGGATCCAACCTACAGAATGGGGGATAAGCATTTCAGAACACATCTGTAAACCCAGAGTGAAAGAGCCTGAGGCAGGAGGATTGTGAGTTCCAGTCTGGCCTTGCTACATAGTAAGTTCCAGGCCAGTTTGGACTACGTAGTGAACCCTGTCTCAAATCAACCAACCCATCAATAAATCAATTAGGAATAAATGATTTAGTAGAAAAAGAGAGCATAGAGAGAAATTCCCAAGATTGCTGGATCAAAAAGATTCAGCACAATCAATGCTAGCTTACCTTAGAGACCCCGACTTCTTTTTCATAAGGATGTACCCTAAATTGGGTGGGAAAAGATGGAAGAAGTTGAAGGGAGAATTGCACATGTCATCAGAAACCTCATGACACTTTCTCCTAACCAAGGATGTTGTCTCTGTTTATGATTGAACCCTCCCTGGGTAACTTTGGGTAACTCCTTTCTGTAACCCACAGGATCTTCTGTCTGTTCATTGTCTGGTGTATTCATCCACATAGCCTAGTTTTCTAGAACAAGACTGGTGAATTTTTGTTCACTTGGACAAACAAAAAGTCTCAATTATTTTTTCTAATGGGCTGTTAAGAGAACAAGCCCATAAGGGAAGGATAAATAACTTTGGACTAATGAAGTGAACCCATTTGTGGTGTTTTACTCAATTTCTAAGTAATTGTCTTTGGTCGCTATCTGAGATGTAGCCCAGGCTAGCCACAGATTTGTAGGACGCTGGTATTACAGGCACATGGCACTACAGCCACCTTAAGTAATCATTTTGGATGAACAGCTTTTAAATAATTACAGGGAAACATCTGAAATCTGACAGGCATCCTTATTCTCCATTTCCTATGAAGCAAGTTAAAATGGGCTCATGCACTATATTTTGTAAAGTCCATGGCTAACACTCTGTACAGTTATATAACTCATGGAAAGGGCCATGTAGACCTGGGTGCAACCTTCAAAGAGTCTGCTCCAGCATTAGTCATGGGGTTTCCAACCAATGTCTCATTTGCCTCTTCTAATAAATGTGTTCAACAGTACATTCAACAGAACATTCAACAGTATGACCATGAGAAACAAGCGAGATCCAAGGGTAGGCCAGGAGAGAATACATCAAAGGTCTTATAGTGACCTAAAATGTCAAGTCTATCTAAAATGTCTTGTGTCATAGTATTTAATTTTTTAATGGAAAATATAATGTTTCCTTTTTGATGGCAACAACTGAAAGACAAAGGACATGATTAGGGAACAAGAATGTTGCCAAGCACTGCAGCCTATTCCTGTGAGCCCAGCACTGGGATGTTGGAGGCCAGAGGATCTGGAGTTGGGGGTCATGATCAGCTACCAACTAAGGTCAGTACACGAGATCAAGTTTTACAGAATAGGAATCTTTGGAGACACAGTAGCAATGGTTCAAGGTCACTGAGCAGAGCACTCACCAAGCATCAGAAATCAGCCACAGAGTTTTGTAGGTCCTACCATATGCCTTTGGGAGGAGAGGGTTTAACATGAGTGTCTTTGATCTGGGGATACAGAAGCCATGTGAATTCAAAGCCCCTGTGACATGTGCAGTTGCTTAAAGACAGAGAGCCCTGGCTCTCCTTCCTTGGGGACAGCTGTGAAATGACTTACTGGTGATAACCGCGGTGCTCACAAGCAGCAGCAACAGCAGGGCAGCAGTGGAGACGCCAATGTAGAAGCCCTTACTCATGTTCTTCTGCTGTTTCCATGAAGGGATGGATTCCTAATGAAGCAATAAATAAAATAACAGCAGCAATAAATAAACAGCAGTAAACACAAGGGAGGGACACCAAGTGAGAGGAACAGGAAACAAATGCTTGACCTTAACCTAGACTCTAGGTCCTAGAGTTTCATCTTTGCAGGGTTGTGGTTAGTTTGGTGGTACCTGAGGTCATAACAGGCAGTGGAATCAGTGTCACTGATGATGATGGAAACGTGTTCTATGTTGCTCGAGGTGATTACACAGGTTGATGCCTCAGTCAAAATTCTAACCTCATGCTTAATGTAGGTTCACACATCATGCATGTGATTACGTCTGTTTAATGGTCTGTAGGGTATTCTCTAAATGCATCATCTTATAATATTAATAAAGAGAAAAAGAATAGCTTATCTCTAGGTTAACTTGCTCTCAGTGTGCTCAGCCTCTGATCCTTCATCACAGACCCTACTTGTCTTGTAAATGCAACTCAAGATTGTATAATTTTATAAACATCTAATACCAAATGGTCAGCATGGGCAGGTTATATTAACATTTTAAGGAATACATTTATGTATTAAATATGAATATATGTAATAAATAATACACATTTTATATTTGATAGCTATATAGTAATAATTATATATTATATATTAGTATTTTGTATATTATATAGATTACATTTGCTAACATATTAATATATATTAACAATTAGTGGAACAGAGACCATGAATTAGAAAGCAAGGAGAGGGTAAATGGAAGGCTTTGAACGGAGTTGAGAAAAAAGAAAACAGTACAATTATATCCAATAACTTTCTAAAAATAGGAGGAGGACTCAGTTTAAGGATGCAGCCTGATTACTACCATGCGACCAGACAGAAATGCAGAATCTCCCTAGTGCCCTGGTGCAGGTGATGAGTGAGCTGTACAACCGCAAGAAGCAGGAGACAGCTGGGCAGCAGGTGAGGCCCCTCTAATAGCTTAGCACTAAGCTACTAGCCCTAAACAGAGCCCAAGGAAGGTTTAACTGCAAGGAAAGGGAAGTCACAGACAAGGTCTTTGCCCATGTATGAGCCTCATCTCTGGAGTCAAAATCCAGGTTCCTCTGCTCTGTTTAGTCAGGGAGACCATGGACAAGTTAGCTAAGCTCTGTGAGTGCTGTCTCTACACCCTCAACATGTTCAGTGGATTCTCAGGAAAGGGATTCTCAGGTATTCTTGATAAACATTGTGGGGAATATAGAAGAAAATAAGGTTTGCTTCTTGTTCTGATAGCGTCTCCTGATCCCAGGCTGTTCTGGATCTCACTAGTTGACAATGACCTCGAACCTCTGATCCTCCTTCCTAAGCCTCCTGAGAGCTTGGACTGCACGTGTGTCTACCGTGCCCACAGAACATTTTCCTGATTATGAACGGCAGCAATGCTTATTCTTTCTCTATAATCTTCACAGATTTTGTTCAATTTCTTTTCATGAAACAGAGTCCAGGAAGTTGATCTTCTGGTTCAAGATGTTTGCTACTAGTGACAGACCTAGGGGTGCACACCTTAATCCCAGGACCTAAGAGGCAGTAGGAGGAGGGTCAGGAGTTCCAGATCCTTCCCATGTACATAGCAAGGTCAAGCCCAGCCTGAGTTTCAAGGAATTCTGTTTCAAACAAACAAACAAATAAACAAACACCTTGGAAACAAAACTATGTGCTTGACTTCCGAGTCCAGAGTCACTATGGCTTATTTTGAATTTAACTCTAAGTTATTCCTCCGTGCTGCTAAGCATGACCGTTTCTCAGGTAACTGAGGGCAAGAACAACTTTGATATGCAGTGCTGTTTCGTTTTATACGGAGCCATGTCTGCTCCGTTAGCAACACGGTGTCTGATATTTAACTAGTATACACAGAGTCTTGTCACAACTGCCAGACCACTGGGTGCTAATGTTAATTAGGTCATATTTTTAGTGTCAGGATGGGCACCTGACACAGGCTGGTAATCCCAGTATTCAGGCGGAAGATTGTGAGTTCTAGGCCAGCCTGAGTTATGAAATGAGATGATGTCTCAAAGAAGGGAGAAAGTTATGGTAGGGTTTACTCCTATAATTTCAGTTCTTGAGGGACAGAGGTAGCAGCGTCAGGAGTTCAGGGCTATCCTCAGCTCTGCAGTAAGTTCAGGGACAGCTGGACTACATGAGACCCTTCTCAAAAAACAAACAAAGGAGACTTACTTTCAGCCTTTATGTGTTATGTTCTGACTGTCAATGGGTATAAAAGCCTTAGGCCATTTGGCCCTATAGAAATATCTCCACCTTGTCCTGAAGTACCTTGTTGTTTGGTAGACTTGATGGTTCAAACCTGGGGTCTTGCACATGCTAACAAGGGCTCTGCTACATCCAACAGCTAAATAATCCTCACAACCCCTATTTGTCTCTTCTCTTATCTCAACCAACATATCTCCTACGCTAACTACACACACGAAAACAAACCTTGTTTTTTCCTGGAGACAAAAGAGAAAAATTCTATTGATAAATTTACTTTGTCTATTTGTAGAGATAGAACTCTGGCAAGAATCCCAGAAGCAGAGTGCCTTAGCTTTTTCTCAAGCTTAGTATACAAAACTCTAGGAAAAATCATGCAAAATTAATACTGTCTAAGACCTAATACCTTCTGTGGAGTTTTGTGTGTGCTCTACAGGGAATGGTCGGTGGGTAGAAAACAATATTAGGGGACTCTAAAGAAACATCTAGAATTCAAATATCCTTTGTAAGCATGTTATTCTTCTTTTTAATTTCTTTATTTTTATACCTTTATGAGTTCATTTATCTACAGTTTTTGAGACAGGGTCTCACTATGTAGCCCAAGTTGCCTAATGGTCTAGGCTGGCCTCAAACTTCTGGTATCTTGTTTTAACTTCCCGAGTCCTAAGAATAAGGACTATACCACCATCTCTGACTTTTTTCTTTTCTTCCTCTCTTTTGATACAAATATCTATGACCTAATTTTACAGATAAAACCTTTAAATACAAATTGTTTCCCAGGAGATATACAAGTGAACATGGCTAATAAATTAGGGAGAAATATGCTTACAGTGTAATTATTCCAACAGTTGTCTGACGATGTCATAGTGTTATTCCAATCTGCTCAACAAGAGGGAAAATTAATTATAAATACAAGAATTTAGATGTTTTCACTACATCTGTAAATATTTCCCACAAGGCCAATGTGTCTTATACCATGTAAGGGTGGGATTAAAATGGCAGGATATTCACTGGACAGCAAATTTTGAACATTTACGTGTTTGAAGTGTATTCAAAATGTCTGTTTTATATAACAAGGAATCCATTATTTTCATTGTTTCTATGTGTGTATGAATGAAACACAGAGTCCTCTTTCTGCTGATATCTGGCATATATAAGGTTTATAACATCCTGATAAGGAGCCCCTTAATTACATTTTACAGATGAAGAAGAAGACATCAGATGACTCCATATTTCTAATTTTTAGCAAATGACAGACATCTCTGCTGTCAGTGTACACACAGTGCCCACGCAATGAGTGTAATTACTACCCGTCTATGGGAGTCCCCAACAACTGCCAATGCTGACATTGCCCAGCACAAATAAAGTTGAATGATTCATAGCCCCTCTCGATCTCACTTTGCTGTGTTTACATTTTACTCTCTGTGAGAGCCCTTACAAGGAGCCAAAGGCAATGACTAGGTGTGGGCAACATCTACAGTATGGGCTCTGTTTGTGACCTAGGACCTTAAGTAAGACCGAATCAGAGAAAATTTGAATTCAATACTGACCATATTCATTGGCAAAGTGACCTCATAATCAAGTTGCTGCAATAAACACTTAGGCATGCACTCGTGAGCACTCAGCGCTGTTGGAAACACGGGCGATGTTATTATTGTTATGTGATGGAAGGAGCAGGGAGCAGGAGTGTGAAGTGAACACTGCGGAGTTCACTTCAGAAATATTGTACTGCTTGTTTAATGAGGATAACATTCAACAACTTCTCCAAAGAAGTGTGCCTAGAATAGGGGATAAATGGAGAGGTATGTGTCTCCAAAGGGAACTAAAGAGTTTTCCCAACCTAGCAGTGACATAAATTACCATCAACTAATGAAATGGAATGGTATGTAAGGTTCTTGGCAGGAACAACTATCAAAAGAAGGTGGTGGCCCATGTGACACCCAAATCCCTTTCAATCCTAATATTTCTTGCTTTTGCAGAATGTCCACCAAGGGAGACATTCCACGTGCACAGTAAGGACTCGCCAAAGAGCCTCGAGTTACAAGGCCAAAATGCCAGAAGTCTCAAGGAAACTAGGGACCCAGCTGCTGCTGTTCCTGCTCCACTCTGCAAAGCTCTCCTCTGACCAGGATTAGGTGACATGGCATTACAGAGTCTGACCCCCCTCCTTCCTTCTTCTTCACACCTGGGAACAGTGGCAGACAGCGGCTCCTGCTGCCTTGTGTTTGGCTCTAGTTTCATTTTGTTTTTCTGCCTGGAAGCAGTACACACTAGGGATTTCCCTCTCAACACCCAAAGGTCACCATTACCTAATCTTTCCTGACTCTGTGGGTTCTCTGCACATGACTTTAAATTAAGTAGTCTTCAGGAAAGCCTAGGAAAAGGTCAGCCACATAGATGAGGAAACCACAGAGAAGCAACTTCTGAGAATATTGAGTCACACACACACACATGTTAGCACACCCACGCACACACACAACCACTCAGAGTCCTGCAGGACTGGCCCTGTTAGTCGGTACCTCAAGGACACATGAGCCAGCTCTGCACCACAAAGGTCAGCATGTGGCAGTCTCTACTGACCACTGTTGATAGCATGGAGCTGGCTGAGAGAGATGGCAGAGCTCAGCATCACCACAGCTGATCAAGCAACACACATGCCACGACAGTTTTAAGGAGAAGTATAGGACCCA
>PVIU01033017.1:0-12775 GCA_004026605.1 Ondatra zibethicus | reverse complement strand
AAGGATGACCTTTCCTCCAGTTTTCAGCACTGTAGTCGTCTTTTCCACCTCACACCTTCTCCAGATGGCTTTTGGTGTCCTTATTTCTACCAACCTTTTATTTCCCCAGCATTCCTTTCGTGTTCTCTAAGATGACTGGCGTTTTCCTGCACCTGTCCACTTTTCTTTCTGCGCCCTACCTCTAGGCCCACACTAATACAGGCTTTTCTAGTGTGCAGCCCCAACTCCAGCCTCCGCTCAGTACCTCACCTAAGCCACTTCCACATTTCTAGGTTAGAACAGCACCCTCACTTCTTGGTGCCAGTAGTGCTGGGTTAGCCTGGGCTATACTGATGGAATGCTGTAGATGTTGGCTTTTGAACATAAACATTTCTCACAGCTCAGAAAGCCGGAACATTCAACTTCAAGGAGCTAGCTTCCTGGTTTGTAGACAGCCACCATCTGCCCGTGCTCCAGTGGAAGGACGCTCTCTAGGGAAGCTTTTATAAGTTCAGTATCCACTAATGAAAATGTTGTCCCTATGACTTAATCCCTGCCCAAGGTTCTGCTTTGAAACACCATCCCATTGAATGTTGGGATGTCAACTGAGGAGTGTGTGGGTTGGGGACACAAACATATAGTCCATAATTTCTGAAGATCCCCAGCTTGTCTTGAGATGTACATAGCTCTGTATGTCAGTGATCTTCAATGTCAAATCCAATTCTTTCTCTCTTCAACTCTAGGAAACCATGTTCTGGAATATCTTAGTCTTCCTGGAATAGTCAACCTTGTGAAAATACGTTGTTTTATGTGTATGAGTATTGTGCTTTGCATGTATGTGTGTATACCATGTGTGTGCTTCTGCCATCAGAGTCCCTAAGAGGGTGGGCACCGGATTCCCTGGAACTGGAGGTACAAATAGTTGGAAACTATTATGTGAGTTTTGGAAACTGAACCTGGGTCCTCTGTAAAAGTAGCAAGTGTGCTTACCCTCTGAGCCAGATCTCTAGCCTCCAAGTCAACCTTTTGACATTAGAAAACAGCATTGGAGTTCATGAAGCTCATGTTAGAACAGAAAAGTTAAAAGATATAAAAACCATCTCATGTTTCCTTATAGTCCAACACTTCTCTCAAGGCAGTTGTAATACAAAACAACCAGGCTGTTTTGTGGTTTTCACCTGTTCCCTGGAGGACATATGCCCTGCAGCCATTTGTGTGCAGCACTTGAATAGCTAGGTTGCAGGTGTCTAGAAAGCATTAGAGCAGCTCTCTGTGCCTTCTGGCAGCCATCCGCCTTTTACGCTGGACTCGGTTCTCACCTCCTCACCTGAAGTATCCCGCAGAGGTAAGTAGACTGGCCCCCATCTATCAGATCATTTTAGGGACTGTGTGCAGATCATTTACACCATGTCTTTAATTTCTTAAATCAAATTTCTTCTCAGAACTGGTTTTTGTGAGCATGTTATAGTTACTGTTCAATGTTCACACACCTTTTTAAATCTTTCTTTCTCTCACTTAGTGGTTTCTCAATGTTCCCCTTTCTTCTGTGATCTTTTTTTCATAGCGCCACTCTCTGGGTGAAGCTTTGCATAAATCTATCAACAATGTAAGTGAGCGGCACTTACAGTTTGTGTACAAGGCATGCTGTACCTTTGATTTTGCATAGTAACACTGCTTTGAAGCTTTAACGTATACAGAAGTACATTATGGCACACAGTACGATTTTTTTGCATATGGGTACTAATAATGTCTAACTTTCAACCATTCATTTGTGTGTTGTTGTGCATACATCTACCATATTGTCTTATTAAGTATTCTATGATGAAGCTAAGCTAGATTTTCATCTTATACATAAAATTCATTAATGTTAACCTTGAAAGGTGTGGTGATATTCTCGAAAAATATTAGCTAATTGATTATCATTAAGTGCGAATAAATGCAAATTTTTTGAGTTAAAAGTTTATTTTTGGAAAACATATCAATAGACTTTACTCAACAAGATCAAGCGTTTTGAAATTTCATAACATCTAAATGTGTTTTATATTTTAATGTCCTAGTTTTCAACACATGAAAAGCAAAATAATGTAAATCCCCTCCCTAAGACTTGTCAAAAGTATTGTCTTTTATTTTTGTGTAGACACTCATGTACAAAAATTAAGCTTCAAAATAATATTCCATGTTTCCACTCAGAAATAATTTGTACATGAAGAAAAACAATGAGATTTATCTTCCTATCAAATGCATTACCACCTTATCCTTTATGATAAGATTACAGAGTTGAATGTCTCTGAATCATTTCCTTGGTTCCTCACTATCTCAGGCAGAGGTACACACGCTTCTCTTGGAAAATGGCTATTGGTGGATTTTTCTTTCCTCAGGTAGTAGAGAATGAAAATATTGCAGTTTGGTGTTGTCTCTGCTGCTGTTCTGTGAGACACCCAACCCCTGAGTGTCAGGCAGGGCCACAGCTGTCCTCCAGTGCACTTAGAAACACAATGTAGCCTGTCTGTGCCTCCCCAGGCAGATCAAAGTTCAAGTCTAGATGCGTCCTGAAACGTTTCAATTTCTACTACCTGAGAAAGGAAAATTTTACCTGCTTTTCATAGTCAACTTTTTTATTCAACTTAAAAAGCAGTTGGAAGATAACTGTGATCAGCAGAATTTTCTTCATATGTTTTAAAATAAGTAACATATGTTTATCACAATTTTGATAAAGCTACATTAAGATATTGTTAACAATAAAATCTCATAACATGGAATAAGAATTTTTACTTAATCATTTCAGTTTGGGCTCTACTAATATCAATCAAGATTTTTTGACATATTTATTGACTGGGATAGAAATAATAACCCAAATGTGATTGTTTTCTAAATGAATCACATTGTACTTTAGAATATTTGTGATGACATAGCTATTCCCCTTAGTGGTTAAAAATGTACTAATTAAATGAAAACCCACTTGTTGACTTAGTATAAGTAAAAGTACATTATTTTAAGTGTCTATCAGTAACTGGATGGGAACATCCTTGTACATTATCTAAGGAAAAAATAGCATTATATGTTATTAACACAATGAAATCTTCATTATATTCAACCCCTTATGTGACATCATAGTTGTCATTGGTCAGCTTTCACCCTCATCACCCATAACCACATAGCATACAACATTGGGCAGGCTGGCATTTGTCACCCACCATATGTTGGCCTGGCTTCCCAAGTTCCTTTCTTAGCAAGAATCAGCCTTTCTATAGGTCATCCTTTAAAAAAAAATGAGTGATTTTTAAAACGTCTTATATATGCTTTCTAGTTTGTTTTAGTTTAAGATTGAGGCAATAACTGGGAGCATATTGTATAGTATCTGCAGGAAAATAAGAAGTGTCACTGTGGCTCTTAGTTGCTAGGTTTAATTTAGGATTTTCCCAGAAAACCCTTACTTGGAATTGCCCAGTGAAAGTTTTTCAGAGTTACCATAATTTCATGACCTGAAATATATTCTTTTTAAAATATATTTTAACTGAAATATTTTATCACTTTCCCTTCTCCCTGTATTCTCTAATAATAGCAAATTAGTAGTCAGTTAAAAAATAATTAACTGTCTCAGTACTTTCCATCATTGTTCATGAAAATGTATGTAAGTTATTGACATACTAAAAATTATTCTGACTGTACTCTACCAGGCCTAAGTTAGCAGGTTTTCAGCGTTGTTAATATTTGAAAGTATGGTACTTTATACCTTACAATTAAGCTGATATGACTTTCAACAATCTTAGTTATGTATTGGTGGTAAAAGAGGGGCCTTTGTTCTTCAAGATGGTGGCATGACTTAATCCCAGCAGAATCTGAGAGCTCTGCTAACTGACATTGAAGAAAGGGGGAAGGGCAAGGCATATGACTGCTTTGGGAAGGGCCGTTTAAAACACTAGCAAGGTCTTCAGCATGCCTGTAATTTTAGCACATTAGAGTAGAGGCAGAAAGATCAGGAGTTCCAGGCCATCACCCAAGAGAGGAGACTGTGTTGAAAATAAAAAAGAGTGGGGAGAAAAAATATCTGTGTATGTCAGTCCTGAATCTGTAAGTCCAAGACCAGCCTAGGTAATATGGCGAGGCCCTGTGGCTCATAAACTACAGACAAAACAAAAATAACGAGTCATGTATCTGAATACCATGTATACCTTATGACTGTCAGTCTGGAGGGAAGAAAAAAATAAAAGCATAAACTCCCCATTCTCTCTAAAGGGAAAAGTCATTAACATCCTCAAATGAAGCCTGGGGTGCTCTCATTCTGAGGAGGCCACCCAGAGCTGGCCCTGTGAATGGGACTTTGTCAACACCTGCATTTGGCACACCTTCAGCCCTCCATATCCAAAGTGGTGCTCTCTTTTCCCTCCAACACACTTGGGATGTATGTCCCCAACAGTGGCTTCAAACATTAAATACTAAGTTGTTTTTTTTTAAGTATGTCCTGTTTCCACCTAGAAATTATGCTATATAAAATATAAATCAGTATTTTATTAGATAAGTTATCTATATTTGATGAAAACTGTCCATTTATACACTATATACTTTTTTATGAAACCAAATAGGTCATTGTATTGAGACAGACCTAGATCAAGCTCTATACCATAGAGCTACATCTCCAGCCGGAGATTCATTTGATGTGCTCTAGAGTATGTATCATATACTGTGCACACTTACACTCCAGTAATTAGGAGCAAACCTGTTGGTCAACCTGGACCCAATTCTGCTGTGCTGAGCCTGAGTCTCAGAGCAGCAGGAGAGATTACTGTAATATAGAGCTAAGCTTGAGGGTCATTTTCATCTCACAGCATGCTTTGTCTTGGGGACAGGTTGTTTGTATACTTTGTATGTTCCTTAATTCCTGTAAAAAGATTGAAGAAGGAAAAAATAGGTTAATATTGTACCCACGTTGGTATCCTGTCACACCAGGCACCCTCAATTTGAAGGGTTTGCTTTTAGAGTTAACGATACAGTCTGCACATATTTGAATACTAATAAGGTACTAAATGACTAGATTAGTTCCAGTATTTATGTTGACCAGCTTCAACACACACATGGTAAAGGCTCCACAGAGTGGCGAGATGACGTCTCCTATATTTAAAACAAAAAAGGGCATGTATTTTAATGTTTTCTTTTTGACATTTCTACAAAATTCTGTCTTTAATGCCATATTTTCTAAAAGAGAGCAAAACCTTTATTTTCAGAAAGTATTGCTAAAGAGTGGAGGTCAGAGAATGGCACCTACTCTTGGTGCAGTGAAACTTGTTAAATGGTTGCTAGATAGAGAGAGAGCGTGCGTTACTTCCTTACACTACACCTGCATAGGCTACACCTACATAGCCTGGTGAGAGTTTTTAAAATAACCATTCATTATTCGGAAATAAAGATTCTCATGTTTGTTTTTAAATGGGACTGGCAAGATGCCTAGCAGCTAAGATCCCTGGCTGTTGTTCCATAGGATGTGGGTTCAGTTTTTAGCACCCACGTGGCAGCTCACAGCCCCCCTGTAACTCCAGTTCCAGGGGACTCCTGGCCTCTGCAGCACTACATCATGTGGTTCCCAGACAGACATGCAGAGAGAACACCCATACGCATAAAAATAAGATTTTTTGAAAAGGCAAGGGATAAAATGTCCAAAAGTCTATGACATACAAAGACACAAATACCATACATACAGTACTTAACTTGAGTATAGTATATAATTCAAAGCAGCTGCTGTTTCTCCTTCACTGTTCAACATATCTTTCTAGATATTCTGTGTCAAGGTTGTCCAAACATTTAATGCAGACTCCTTCCTTGTTGCATTTTGAATCAATGATGTTTGATATCAATACATATGTATAAACTATATTAAAGTCGGGTGCTTAAATAATGTCTAGAAAGCATTAGTTCATATTACACTGCTTTGCTCATGATCTGTTCTTTTCAATGGTATGCAGTCTTCCTGCTAAATAAAGGCTGACTTATTTCCTGCTGACCTACTAATGTGTTCACTTACAGTGCTTTGCTGCATGATAAGGCTTTCTGCATATAATTCACATGACCGCACTGAGCATGAGTGCAAAGACTTTGGAGTTTGTGTGCTTCCAAAGTTCAGAGAACAAGACAAGTATATTTGACCACTAAGCTGCATGGTGCTTTCTGTATACAGTGTCTGTTGCTTCCTAGAGTGTAGATTCACATATTAGTCATGCATTCTAAGTTGGAAAATAATATTTTGGAGTTCTCATAAGGTAAAGTATATTACACTGTAAAATATTAAAGCTGGAGAATGTTTAAACTGTTTATATTTTAAATGCATAATTATATTACTGTGCCAGTTCTCTTAATGTTTTTTCCTCATAAGCCTCACCTTTAAATAGTTTAAGCATAAGTCGATCTATAGTCAGATTAATAAATTTGATGCAGTTGTGGTCCACAGGAGGCAATTAACATTAAACGCAGGTATCACACCAATAAAACATACACAAGGCCAAGTGAATGGATAGCTTCTTACTAACCTAAGCGTTTAGAACAGCTGTTCTCAACCTGTGGGTCCAGACCCCACAGGGCTACATATCAGACAACCTACACAGCAGATATTTACATGACGATTCGTAACAGTAGCAAAACTACAGTTATGAAGTAGCAACAAAATTTTATAGTTGGGGTTACCACAACATGAGGAGCTGTATTAAAGGGCTACTGCGTTAGGAAGGTTGAGAACCACTGCCTTCGAGGATATAGTCTGGGCCAGTGACCACCCCAAAGCCAAACTTCATGCATACTCTTTCTGGATGAACACAGGCTGTGCCAGGGTATCAGCTTGGAAAGGAAAATGCTCGTTAGATTTTAGTTCCCACTTGGTTAGGTGCCAAGGGAGAGCTTTGAGAATATCAATTAAAATTGTATGGGTGACACACACTGTCCCCACCTTTCCCATATGCGTTCTAACAAGTTAATACCAGAGAAACATAAGGCAGTCTCCATGAGACCCATCCTGATGCTGAGACTCGTACTGAACCTGGAAGAGAGTGACTCGGTGCCCCTTCTCTCTCAAGACCCAGCTGGCTGGGCAGAGAATGCCCATCAATTGCAGACCAGTGTTCCCAGTCCTTTTTCCTGCTGTTGCCTGTTATGACGTCACTTTTCCTTCTTGGTTCTCCTTAGTGTTTGTTTCATCCTGATGTCCCTTGCATAAAATTGTGAGCACTAAATTATAATCCCATCCCACATCATGGCATTATCGGTTGCTGTGCCTTTTTAATGAAGTCAGCCATGTGTGGTGTGAACACCCACCATCTCTGCACTCAGGTGGATTGCCATAAATTCCAGGCTAGCATGGGCGACAGAGTAAGTCTGCCTGGAGTCAGATTCATAGTTCCTCCCTTGACCCCCACATCTGTAAAATCTCTGAAACGTACTATTGCATAAAAGTTAATAATTTGCAAGATTCTAACAGGTAAAATAGCTCCTTTGAAAACACATAATGAAAGCTCAAACGTCTGCATCAGCTGCATCATTTCTCACCAGGGCTTGGCTGTTTCCTTGACATCACATGCTGACTGTTCTAACTAGTCCTGGTTTATATCTTTGTAACTTTGTCCCAAACCCTTCTGTGTAGCTAATGTTGCAGCCAAGCTCACTGCAGCAGCTTATTCCTGAGGCTTTTAGCCTTCCTGTTTGCCAGGGAGTAGGTGTCCCCTCATGCCACCCTTTATATCACTGGTGAGTCCCCAGTCTGTCTTCTTTTTCCCCTAATTTCCTTGTGAGACATGTCAAGTGGCCAGTTACTGCCACCAGCACATCAAAGGAAAATTGTTGCCAATGAAAAGAGAAAGGGCTCTTGCTCAGTGTAGGGCACCTCTATTGGCTTTAGAGGCCACAGACAGTGTTTGGCTTAGGTGTGAGAGAATGGTGTCTTAAGTTGTCTATAGGGTGTATTTTACAACTTTTTATCTGAACTCTAAATTCCTCTTCTCTTCAGACTTCTTGTAGAGTAAGGTTGATCTACACCATTTCAGGTTAGAATAACCTGTGGATAAGAACAGAAATAGATAAAATCAAACAATTTCACCAGCTGCATGTATTTATGTGTACAGAATATACATTTATCCATACATACTTCTTATAGGAAAGACTTCATTTCAATTAAAGCAGCCAGAGATGATGCTTGACATATTAAGGCTGATGTTTTTTGTCGACAAAAGGAATGACAAGTCATTTTCCACTTAAGGGAGTTGCGTGGTTAAAGAGAGCTTACTGCTCTTCTGGATTTGGGGAGCAGCAGTCATGCCTGGTAGCTTCCAGCTGCCTATGACCTCAGCTCCAGGAGGGTAGGATCTGATGTCGCGCTCCAGCCTCTACGGGCACCCTCACAAGCCTGGTGCACACCAGCACGAGCACAAGCACACACACATCAAATAAGTAAATAACAAACTCACAAATCTTTCCAAAGAGCAGGTCTCCAGTCCTCAAATGCTCCCGGTTAACAATCACTGCCTGCTCCCTGTGAAGTAACTGAAGGTGTGTGGAAGCGCCAATTCCCACCCCATGGTGAGAGTAGATACTAATAGTGGAGAAGGAGGACCTTCATTCCAAACCCACAGTCCTAACCATTGCACATCTGCCTCAGAGAAGCCATTTCACTTTTAGTGCTGTCTCCTCAGAGCAGCTTCACCTGAGAACAGCGTTCGTTGCCTCCTGCTTCCATTCATAGAAATGATAAAGTATTCCAGAAAAGGTGTACACTTGATTTCTAGACATGCACTACAAATGGCTTATTTTATAATCAATATAATTAGGTCATTTTCACGGTACCTCCTGAAAATAGACTTAAACTAGCGATAAAGCGAGATTAGATTTTTGGACTGGCGAGATGGCTCAGCACATAGTATCTTTGGTCAAGCCTGGCAACTTGAGTTCATTTCCCAGAACCCGCAAGGTAGAAGGAGAGACCCAACACCATGCTGCTTTCCTGGGACATGCACACACCATATACACATCCAGGATTGATGAAGTTTTGAATTAGGTTTTTATTGTAGAGCATTTTAACTGAACAAGGTTATTCCCTAAGATCTATTTGACTGGCTCGTTCCCTTGGATTGGTAGTCTGTGAGGTTCACCTTGCACTTAGTCTCTGCTGTGTGTCTTTCTGGCATAGATCTCCCTGCTCAAGCAGAACCTGGAGCTGCAGCTTTGCCAGTCACAGACATCTCTGCAGCAGCTGCAGGCGCAGTTCACACAAGAGCGCCAGCGACTCACACAGGAGCTGGAGGAGCTGGAGGAGCAGCATCAGCAGAGACACAAATCCCTCAAAGAAGCACATGTCCTCGCCTTCCAAACCATGGAAGAAGAGAAGGAAAAGGAACAAAGGGTAAGGTTCCTGGGAAACAAGTTCAAAGATTGTCTCAGAGCTTGATGTAGCCTTTGGATTCTTTTTAATGGCCTGTGGTCCATAGGAGCACAGTGTGGGCCTAACATTTGAAGATGAAGTGGGAACCACCAGCCTTCAGATAATTACGAATTCCAGTTTTTCTCTTTCTTCTTTTCTTTTTCTTTTAAAATGTTATGTTGTTTTTAATTGAAATATTATCCAGGATGTGACTTCCTTTAGGAGTCACTGTTCATAAACACACACACTGATTGCACATGCTAGCAGATGAATTAGAGTAGAACTAATAGTCTCTCTGTTTATCGTAACACCAAGCTAAGCTCATCTTCCACCTCATAACAGTTAGCAGTTGTGATATAGATTCAGTCACTGTTCTACTCATAGTGTATTATCATAATAGTCTTTCATCAAAACCTTTTGAGACTGAGTCTCATGTGCCCAGGCTATCCCTGAACTCACTATGTAGCCCAGGCTGACTTTGAACTCCTGATCCTTCTGACTCAGCCTCCTCAGTGCTAGGATTCTAGGTGTGTGTCACTACACTTAGACTTTTATTAAACTCTAAATTTGTTTTCACTCTGTGCCAACAAAAAAAAAATGGACCCAAGAGATGTATAGAGTTTTTTGGTTGCTTTTTTTTTTAATTTTGGGTTTTTCCCTTACATTCTTTTTGTACAAAAAAAATCATAATGAAATGAAATTTTAAAATGTTTTAAATTTTCCTTGTAATATAACCCCACAGCTAATATAAAAATTATAACTACAGTAACTTAAAAGTGATTTAAATCAAATGTCTATATTATTGGATTGTTATCACAGTCTTTACCTTTTACTTTGTGTGTGAGCACACACACTTGTGTACATCTGCACAGACGTATGTAGAGACCAGATGTTGAAGACAAAACTGGTGTTTTCCATTATTGCTCTCCTGTTTTGTTTGGTTTTGTTTTAAGGGGACAGGGCCTTTCATTGCGCCTGGAGCTCACTTATTAACTAAACTGGCCAATAAGCTCCAGGGATTTTTCTGCTCTGCCTCCCAGGACTGGGATTACAGCTGTGCACTGCCACCCAGGGCTGGGATTACAGATGTGCACTGCCACCCAGGGCTGGGATTACAGATGTGCACTGCCACCCAGGGCTGGGATTACAGATGTGCACTGACACCTAGGACTTGGATTACAGCTCTCTACTGACACTCAGGGCTAGGATTACAGCTCTGTACTGCCCTGCCTGTCTTTTTACCTGGATGCTAGGGATCTGAACTCAGATCCAGGGCTGGGGACGTGTCTCAGTAGGTAGAATGTTTGCCATTCCTCCACGAGGACCAGAGTTCAAATCCTTGGAAGTCATGTACAGTCATGCACAAATTTGTTTGCATCTGTAATCCCAGTGTTCTCATAGTTCATATAGAAGGTAGTGACAGGACAAACCCCAGAAGCTCAGGGGCCAGCGGGTTAGCCTGCTCTATGTGATAAAACAACACGAAACTGCTTGAAACAGGATGGATAACAAGGACCAACACCCTAAGTTGTCTTCTCACCACCCCCAACACACGCACACACACACACACAGACATCGTGTATATCTCTAGTCACACACATGCTTATATACAAGCACATGCACAAACAAACAAACAAACAAACAAACAAACAAACCTAGGTTCTTGTGCTTGCACAGCAGAAGTTTTCCTCACAGAACCATCCCCCTAGCTCCCATGTTATTATATTCTTTCTCGACTAGCATCTCCAGGTATCTATCACTTTGCTTCATTTTTCCAGGGAGTGGGGCGTGTGTCTGTATGTGCTCATATGGATGTGTGCATTTGCGTGTGAAGCAGGGGTCAGTGTCCGCTGTGTTCCAGGGAGTGAGGCGTGTGTCTGTATGTGCTCATATGGGTGTGTGCATTTGCGTGTGAAGCAGGGGTCAGTGTCCGCTGTGTTCCAGGGAGTGAGGCGTGTGTCTGTATGTGCTCATATGGGTGTGAGCATTTGTGTGTGAAGCAGGGGTCAGTGTCAGCTGTTTTCCTGGGTTTCTCCACACACATTTTTCTCCTTAGATTGAGTCTTTCAATACTTAGAGCTTATTGATCCAGATAGACTGGCTGGCCAATGAGCTCCCAGAATCTGTCTATCTCTATGCCCTGCCATCCTGGGGTTACAGATACACGCTGCTATCCCTGACCTTTTGTGTGGGTACTAGAGATCCAAGTCAAGTCATCACGTCTGTGCCAGGTGCCACTTCCACAGCACCCATTGCTCAGTTGTAAACCATTAATGTGACACCGTTTGAATGTGATTAATTTTCTTTAGTTCACTTCTTAGTGATATATTTTTCACCTCCTTCCAATGACCTTAGTATAACAAAGATTTTATAGAAGAACAAGTCATACTCTCATTTTCAGCATAATACAGATTACATACAGATAAAGGCTGCTCATTAATTTTTTATTTGGGTGCAAGCACTAGTTTAAGAAATGGAATAAATAAATTAAGGTTGAATTCAATAATGATTATAGCCTTTAAAACCTTTTTTGTGTTGACAACTGTTAACCTTAGAGTCTTTGATATGTATAACATATTTTCATTGTATACAAAATAAATAATTTTAGAAAAATCTTATGCTTCAAAAAACAAAAGAAAACCTTACTTATATAGTAAGCTATAATCTATAAATCATGTCCAGAAAAACAAGGAGGTTCCTTTGGTTAAGATTTAGACACAGTAGGCTGGGCATGGTGCCACATTCTTTGAATCCCTGCCCCCAGGAGGAGCAGGGTCTTCTTCAACTACATAACATGTTTGTGTTCAGACTCAGCTACATGAACACTTGTCCTCAAACAAACAAAAACAAGAGTCAAGAAAGGCTAGGCAGCATTACTAACTTAATTGACTCATTGACTGTTCCTTATGAATTGAAATAACACATGAACCCTTATCAGTAATGAAATGCTACACATCTGGATTCTTAAAATCATTTAACGTAGATCTTCAGAATAAATCAGAACTTGAAATGTTTCCTAATTATTGTCATTAAGCAGTCAAACTGCCTCACTGTAGGTTCTGTCCCAGTCAAACAACCTTTATTTTACCAATATTGGAAGACACTGGTGCTTCATTTCTGGAAAGCGTTTTCATATTGTGATAAGCAACCAAATACTAAATTATAAAACACCACTTTTCTGTTAAAGAAATGTAGCCCTAGTTACAGGGCACAGTATCTCACAAATAATTCATTTTAGAAAATACAGTAAAACAAAAGCAACAGAAATTCTGTCACAGTCAGTTTGTCTCTCACCCTAGGACCTAGGGCGGTGGCTTTCCTCTTAACCACGCATAGGCAGTTGCATCCACATAACCTTTGAAGCAGCTTGTCATGTGCAGTCTGGAATAGTTGTTCTTTTTTTTT
>PVIU01033016.1:0-13155 GCA_004026605.1 Ondatra zibethicus | reverse complement strand
ACCGTGGAGTAGAACTCAGAGGAAGGCAGAGTGTTAGTACAGAAAAAAGTCAAATACTGTTTTAGCCAATTTGGCCTTGCACAGGAAACTATTACAGAGTGTGTACTCTCCAGTTACAAAATTGATTTCTTATGGTTCTAGAGACTTAGAAGTCCAGGATAAAGGTTAAACAGGTCACTGAAGTTGTTATCTAGTGAGCAGTCGCTGTGGGTAATGTCTTCTAGCTGTATTCTTACATAATGGAAGGCACAGCTCTCTGCTGGGCTTTTCATATAAAATCTCCTATCACATTGGTAACAGTATTGTCCTCAAGAACAAGTTCCCTCCCAAAGGGCATACATCCTGACACTATCACCTTGAAGGCTGGAATTCCAATGTACAAATGTTAAGGGTAGACAACTATTCAAACATATCAAATAACACAGAGTCTGTTTCTCAAAAGGCCATTTGCCATGTCCACCTTTCGTGCAGTCCATCACAAAATCTTGTAACATAAAATTCATTGATGATGTGATAGTTTCCTTCCTCTATGCTCTTCCTGGATTTTATATTTTATGGCATTCTGCTTATACCCCTGAAAGGCTTTCCTTGTTCAGAAGCCATCTGGAAGTCTATGTAGTGGTACTAGACTATGATGGTACCCCAAGTTTTCACTTTGTGTCTTGCCTACTGTTCCTAGCCATCACCCACAGAACAGTAAGAAAGCTAAAGCAATTGTATGTTTCTTTCACCCCAGTTCAGAAAAAAAGAAATTTCATACTGATTAAATCTGGTTGCACACTATATATGAAGGAAGGCTTTCACTTCCTTTGGCACCGTCCACTAAGTTGTCAAAATCTCTACCTTCTTTTCCAGTTGAGAGGTCAATTAAAATCATAAGGACTGTGTGCTTCTGAATTCTTCATGAGCAATGGGATAACAACATCAGGGAGGAACAAGAGCTGTGAGACAATGTCTCTTTGAATTGAGGCACTGCTATATGGGCTAGACGATTTTAGTATTCCTTGTCAGGAGAGTAAGAAGACAGATAAATGGGGCTGATTGTGGTGGCTCAAGCTTTTAATATTAGCACTCGAAGGCAGAAGCAGATGAATCTCTGTGAGCTCAAGGCTAGTCTGGTTTTCACAGAGAGTTCCAAGGCAGCCAGGGTTACACAAGGGGAACTGGGCATTGAGTCAAGTACTAAGTAGCCTTGGAGGAATTTATTCCCATTCTATTTACCACGCAAATAAGGAGTTCATGGAAGAGTCTTCCGTAGAATTTAGAAGGAATGGCAACTCAGGACCTCATCCTAATTTTACTGAATTTAAATATGCCTTTTAAAAATATACCAGATAAAAAAAATTCATAGTAAAATTTGAAGAAACTGATCTCTGAAATAAAATTTCCATGTAGCCTCTCCCACCCTTTCGGGCTTTCTTCCCTCCAGGATTTCTTTCTTATGTTTCATGGCATCTCTCTGTTTTCAGTCAGAGCCTTATCTGGAAGGGGAAAAAAAAGGCTTGTTCTGCTAGCAACATCACAATCTTTGTTTTGAATTTTAGTCGTGTTAGTTTTGAATTGTAGTCTTTGTGCTCCTAGAATCTGTTGAGTCATGTTCCTCACAAGCATCTGGCAAAAGAAAGGCCCTGAGGGTACAGGTGAAAGGATTCTGTGAGAGCAAACAGGCTAAAAGAGACACAGAGAATGTTATTTTAAAATTCTGAAGTGAGAGCTGGAGGGATGTCTCTGTAGTCAAGAGCATTAGCTGCTCTTTCAGAAGACGCATGTTCAAATCTTCACACCTACACTGTAACTCACAAGCAATTGTACCTCTACTCCCAGAGCATCCAACACCCTCTTCTGGTTCCTTGGGCACCAGACATGCACAATGTTCATAGACATAAGGGCAGACAATACAACCATACAAAAAATAAATGATGAAAACTAAAAAAGATAAATCTAGACTTTCAAAAGTTTGGAGTTAACTCAGGCACTTTACAATATTTACACAAAACTAGTTGAGACAGCCCACATCATAAAAAACCCTGTGTGGCAGCCCAATGCTCTGGAGAATACATTCTCTTCAAATGCTTGCAAGTCAGTGTTGGACATCCACTAAATCATGACAGTTTGCTTGATTTTTCTCAGATCACTCACACCTCTCTCAGGCTCCCCTCACGTGCTTCTGATAACTGGTTCCACATGGTTGCAGATAAAGAGCCCCAGGACTGAAGCCTGGCCAGTGAGGCTCAATATACTCACACGACATTAATTCCAGAAAATAATGCAATTTTTCGCTTTGTTTTTAATTTTTTTAATGTAGTAGGACAGAGATGAAAGATTCTGAGCTTCCAGGAAGATCTCAAGTACAAATATGTCTTTTTTTTCCCTCTCTGTCTCTTCATAGTCCTAAACACAAAACGTAGTTGCGGTTTGGTGACCTTTAAAGTTTACAGGTGTGACCTGACCCTCAGAACATACCAACACAGGCTAAATAATCAAAACAAGTAAGTGGTCTTTTCTTTTGTTGTAGAAACTGTAGAAAGGTGAGTTTGTCTACTTCAAGACTGTAAAGGGTGGCTGGGAAAGCGAGCAGGAATGGGTAAGGGTATAGAAGTCAGGGCTTTGCAGTGTTGTGTGAGCGTGAGCGCCATTGTCTCTGCTCCAGCGACCCAACAGTCTTAGGATTCCTACTTTCTTGCATCAGTGGGCTCTTGGATATTTTTAATTTGCAACTAGCAGGAATCCTTACATAAAGGACCTTCTTTCTCTTTTCCACTTGATTCATTAGCCTAGGATCTTATAACATCCCATCGTTCATCAAGTTCCGCTTGAATCTGGTTTAGTTGCATACTATACTGACCCATACCTCACCACACACCCATATCCTTACCCCCAGACACCACACACACGTTTGACCCTCCGTAGTCCACTAAGTTTACTCTGGCTGCACCTGAAGGACTCGGGCTGGAAATCATAGTCAGTTGAAGTCACTGACTATGTGAAAGTCTGCTGCTCCCTGCCCCCGAGCCTGCATCATTCTCTCTGTAGTCACTAATAGATAATAAAGAAGTGTCTACTACTATTGGGAATGAAAAGAAATCATTATAAATTGGCATCACAAATTGTGAATGAATTAAAACAAATTATGTTGAAAATTTTTAGTAGCAATAGCTGCAAATCCAAATAGTCTCTCATTTCACCGTACACAAAAATAGATTTCTGTTTAAGTAATTAAATATAAGGCTGGACACAACCCAGATAGATGATGTTCAGCTTCAATAAGCTTACATAAATGAAAATTGAAGCAAGGATACATATTTATTTCTAATCACACTAGCAAATATCTCTCAGAATATAATATTTGATGGTAGAATAGGGCCTGAGGGCAAATATAATTATAGTCTTGTAAAGTGTTAACACATAATATTTTCAGAAAATAATTTTCTAATATGAATAAAGATTTAAAATCCTTGGCCTTTAGCAGAGTAAACTTGTTAAGGAAATCTAGTCAGAGATATAACACCAAATATATGCATTAAAATATCCACTGCTCTTTGATTTAATGTACATATTTAAACGAAAAAATGAGTCAAATTACATTAAGCCAAATATACATTATTTTTTAAGGAGAATGTAATACCTTATTTCAATGACATGAAGTCAAATATAGATTATTTTGTAAAAGAGAATGTAATATGTTTATTAGCTTAAAATTGGATTTATTGGACATTAATAATATTTTCCATTATATACACATATATATGTATGTTGCAATTAAAGTAAGATCTTGCATAAGAATTGTAATTCTTGAATATTTGGATTAGTTTTACTCCATTAACAGATTGAACAGCATTTTACTATATCATTACATATAATATGTATACTGTGTCACTATATAGCTTTTAGTTATGCCACTTAGTTTGAGTATATACATAACATTTTCCCATTCCAACTTCTACTCTAGTTAATAGCAGGTGAAAAAATAAGACATATCTCCGTGGTAATATTGAAGATTAACTAAATGTAAATAGATGTTCCATGAATGTTATGGCTCTCTATACATCCATCTCTATACTATCTCTAGAAATGCTTCTAATAATAATGTATATGATCTTATATTTTTCTGTTGACTTACATATGTTTACCGAGCACCATCATGATACAGATGCCCAGTTTCAGTCACAAGGAAATTGGGGCCTTGGTATATGCAGTTTTGTCTAAGCTCACACAGGCATTCAGTAAGTTACAGCTCTGAGATAAGAGTCCTGCTTGCCTGACTCTCAGTTTATGGCTACAGACAGTACCTGATGCACAATGCTTGAAATTAGGCAGCCTGTATAAACCTGAATGCCCGAAGGACATCTTCCCACTCCCATGGTTTAACAATTGCCTACTTGTTTCAGAGCTCTTATCTGCGAAGCATCCTGACTTGGGTGAGCCCCAACTCATTGTCTTGGTTTCATTCTGTTTTTAATTGGGATTTAAATGCTGGCGGTTATAAGACTTGTTGGCATTTGAAATGCAAAAGTTGACTTTTCTCTACCAGACTGATTAGGTACTTTTATAAAGGAAGACATTGCTGATTATGGTGCCAAATGGCTTATATGCTTTTTAAAACCAGGGGTGAATTGATCCTCAGCAACTAAGAGTTAGTTCAAAAGACTGGTTCGTTCCGGTAATGCATTGCCATCACTGGATAACTTTAAAGATTCTTTATGACCACAAGATTGTTACAACAGCAGCAGCCCTATGTCTTCCCACTCACCTTAGGAAAACAGGAACATGAAACCAGAATAGATTCAGATTATTCCACAGGCTGGTTCCAAGCTGTGTGGGAGAGCTGTGTGTGTTCTTTCGTGCATATCATTGTGGAAGTATATTATAGTGATCCTGCCAGCCATGTGGAGTTAGTTTTGTGTTTGTGGGAAGATAGGCAGTAGGAGGCTACGATGATGTGTCTGCAACACTTATCGGGTATGAGTTAAGGATGAGTCGAGTGTGTGCCTAACCAGTAGCAAAATTTTACATGTGCTTAAATGGAGCAAAATTTGTTCTCAGTATACATAGAATTAAATTTGGGGCTATTCATTGAGAAATCCAAGAACTCCCTTCTAATATCACCTTCAGTTAAGTATAAATCAAAGGTAGCTATAGTAGCACAGGAGGCACCAATTCCCAAAACCAAGAAACACTGCATTTTCATTACTACCAAGATATGAAAGTAAACTGCCTATTTTAGAGTCAATGCATTGTTTCAACATGCTGTGCACAAAAGGAGCTTAGGAAAATAAAAATAAAATATACTAGATGAAATCATATTCAATATGAAATCATGTTTGTCTTGAAGGTTTAAAATTTGCTCTGAAAAACAGAAAATATAAAATAAAGTTGAGATAATTGATAATATATTTTTAATTACACATTAACACTGCTTCTCTGTTGCAATGAGGGGCTCGGACTACGTTCCCAGCGCAGGGCCCCTTGAGCCATCCGGCTCCCGGTGTGTACCCGAAATAATTACACAGAAACTGTATTCATTGAAATACTGCCTGGCTCATTAGCTCTAGCCTCTTATTGGCTACCTCACACATATTTGTTTAACCCATTTCTAATAATCTGTGTGTCACCACGAGTCGTGGCTTACCGGGAAAGATTCAGCGTGTCTTCATGGCGGGCGGCTCTCTCTGGCTCTGTCCCCCTTCCCAGTATCCTGTTCTCTTTCTCCTGTTTATCTAAGTCCTGCCCTATCAGAAGGCCAAGGCAGTTTCTTTACTAACCAATAAAAGCAACCCAAATACAGAAGGACCCTCATACACCACTTCTCCAATAATTTGTTAGTCAATTTATTGCACATTAACTGTGGCCAATTACTTGTCTATAAATATATGTATTATTCTAGCCTTTTATTATGTGACTTTTTCTAGAAAGATGTAAGCAAATGGCTTGTCACCCCAGATAGGGCACCAATAATAAAGACCAAAGAAACAAGTCAATGCAAATCTAGTTTAGTAAACAAGGAAGTTTATCAAAACTAGTTATTAGAACATGGGGGATACAAAGGCAGCTGCCTCATCCAAAGTCCTCCCCAGCATAGTGATGTTTCACAAAACATTCCTCTGTAGATCTCTTGGAACAATTTTCAGGCTGCTAGGAAAACCAGAGAGTCCACTTTACTCAGAGGTTAACATTGCTTACATAAATGTGGGAGGGGTCTTATGGATCTTTGCACCTTGTAAGTTTCCTGAACCAGGTGATTTTCAAGAGCATTTTCCTTCCTTCCAGAAGGAGAGTTTTAGTTTAGATGGTCTGTCTGTACAACTTACTGAAACTCACTAGAACTTAGATGCAGATGCAATTTTAGCTTAGTTTATTTTTGTAGTACTATCAATGCACATCACTATGCATACATCCCAAATACTAAAATTCTAGTTTTACCATCTGTTTCTACAACTAAACTGCAGATACTTTTTTCCTAAGGAGAAATGAATATTTTTATTTGCATGTCATCTCTAACATAGAAGGTAGTCATTAAAATCTGATAAGCTGAATTTATGATAACTGAAGTACATAAGAGGGTAGAAAGGAAAGAGAAGCTGGGACAGGTCCTGGGTCTTCATGGATAAATGGCAACTTACATTATAAAACCTACATATCATTATTTATCTTCCTGTATTAGTTGCTTTTCTAGTTTTCTAGTAAGAAAATCCCTAAAAAGGAGCAAATTAAGGGACAGTAACCTGAGTGATCTAGTCACATTCCACTCACAGCCTGTAGAGAGAAAATGGATACTGGTGATCTTCTGTCTGCCTCCATTTTTTTTCTTTTTATTAAGTCTAATAAATCTGCTCATGAGATGGTATCAGCCATATTAGGGTGATATCCATCTCTGTAAATCCTCTCTAGAAATGGTAGAAAAGACATGTCTACTAAATAATTTCAAATCCTGTTACCAGTGAAGACGAAGCATCACACTTCAGAAACAAACCTAAAATAGTATTTCATATCTTTGATCTCAATACAACTTACTCCTAATTAAAGAAAGATAGTATCTTAAGGCGTACAGTTCCACGGTGAGTTTCCTAGATGGCAGTCTGTAGAACTGAATCAGCACTGGAGAATAATATAAAATGAAGTCGGATATATTACCCAGTCAGCAGCTACATCAAAGATATTTCATAATACATGAGTAAAAACAAAATATTCTCCAAACATTAATGCCCTAAATAATAAGGCGTTACATCATTGAGGCATTTATGCAGTCCATGACTACAGTGTGTCAAGCACTCGTCAAAATTAGGGGAATTCCTTTTTTACTTCCCCAAAGGGAGAGATTTTGGGGACTCAGAGTGACTTGCCCCATTAAGAACACAAGAGAAGCCTTGAACAGATTTGTTTCTCTGATTTTTCATAAAAACTTCTGTAAGTTGGTAATAAAAAATTCTCATAACACTCACAAATAGCATATTTGTGAGTGTTAACTGCTCTTGTTGAAGTTGTTTGCATGATTTTAATGATGACTTGGGAAGAGAATACCACTTAGATTCAACAACTACTGTGTTGATCAGGTGTTGGTCCATTTTACCTCGCTTTAAAGGAACCATGATAGTATGAAGTCATGGGAGAATCTAGACCCATATGTGATATCTTGATAAAGTATTTCAATCATCATCCCTTATTTGCAAAGATAGAAAAAGTTACAACTCAGTTAAAGAAACCTTAAGAAAAATATCAGGAAAACATGCATAAGAATTTCTAGTTTATATACTGATATCACCTAAAATTTTATTGTGAGTAATTAGAGTGTAGTCCTCTTGGAATTGTGGACAAGAAATCCTCTTATAAAGTCTAAGATTGTTTGTTTGTTTGCTTGCTTGCTTGCTTGCTTGCTTAAGATAGGGTCTGACTCCATAATCCTATCTCAAGTTCCCACAACTGGCTAATCTGAGACCTTAACCAATCATACCAAATTTTTTGTTATACCTAGTATCAAAACAGCCACATTTTGATGTCCTAAGTTATATTTAGACAGTCGAATTCTAGTATCTTTTGGCAACTTAGTAAGAATATGTTCTTTTCTATCCTGTCTTCAACTTACAGGGACCAAACATATAAAAATACATTTCCAGACTCTGGGATATTGCCCACCAGTGAGATACTATCAATGGTGATTTAGGCAGGAAGGAGAGAAAAGGGGTCTAGAGAGAGACTTTCATTAGACTACAACTGTGAAGCATCCTCTTCAGGGCTTTCACTGAAAAGATTAAGGAGTTTGTTACACGTTATAAAACTTCTAAACAATACAAAAGCAAGGATATAATTTCCTTTTAAAAATCTATTGATTAATAAAGATTTACTGAGATCGTCTACGAGCCAGGCACTGGCAAATCTCTGTTTGATATAAAATCAAATAAACACCTCTCTGCCTCACTGAAACTTATTATAATTTGTATAACTGTCTGAATGCAACAAAAGACATTTTAACACCCAAACCTACAGAGATTGATTTTTTTTCACATTTCCAGATGGGGAGAAGAGGCAGCACTGGTTCTGCTTTCACTGCATCCTGAACGTAACAGCGTGGTCCTGGAATGTTGCCAAGGTGATGCCAACTGTCTATGACAGCATATGGGGGTAGACAGTCCCTCCCAGACATAGTCACAGTCATATTAGTAAGCCTCCTATATGAGACTAAACTAAAAATAGAGGCTTTCATCAAGATTATATCTTCTCATATTAAAATAGCCTAATTCACCAAGCTGTGGAGAACAGATGCTCACCCACTTTGGACAGTTTGATATGTGATCTAAATGTATTGATGGATACTTTCTTTGCCTTCTGAACTTCCAGATTTCCTCACTGAAAAGTATCACAGGTAGCAAAAAGAAACATGATGATAATATTTTAAATTCTTTTCATCCTGTTATTAACAGACACGCACTGGGCTGAAGGAGTCTATAATGAGGAACTAGTGTGTAGACCAACACTGAGATTTCATTTCCCAGCCATCCAGACGCGAATAATCACACAGAAACTATATTAATTACAACACTGTTTGGCCAATGGCTCAGGTGTATTCCTAACAAGTTCTTAGATCTTAAATTAACCCATTTCTATTAATCTGTATATTGCCACGAAGCTGTGGCTTACGGGTAATGTTCTCGCATCGTTCTGTTTCATTATCTATATGGCATCTGCCTGACTCCAAGTTCTTTCTCCCTGAATTTAGTTTAGTTTCCCACCAAGCTATATTCTGCCCTGCCATGGGCCAAAGCAGTTTCTTTATCAACCACTGGAAATAAAACATACTCGTATCATACAGAAGGGAGTCCCATATCAGTAGTGGACCTATCAGTTAAGCGTGGATATTCCTGAATGTACAGTTCAAGACGCATTTAAACCCAGAGAGTTTATATTCCTAAAATACTGTATATGTGTGTTTGCATGTATATTTGTATGTTTACAACCTGCATATCAGCAATGCTGGTCACCACTGTCACAAGAGTTCTCATGTGTATGCCCAAATAAAGTCTTGAATCAGTTGAGGGTCTGCTAGGAGGACTTCATCCCTTCACCAATGTAAAATGAGCTGAATTTGTGAGAACCTCCACTGGAACAAAGCAAGGCTGCGGTAACACTGCAATTCTTTATTTGAACCCCACTGTTGAGTTATTTTCCTCTCTTTTTTGCCTATTTTATTGAAATTCATGCCAGTTTAGGGTTATGTATAAACTTGAAATCAGTTTTCTCTAGGATATTAATTATTATCTAGAACAGGACAAATCTAAGGTGTTCCCAGTTAGCTTTGATCTATTTTATCTTCCAGGAACAGATTCTTTTTTTAAATTTTTATTGCTTTATAAATAATACCATTCAAAATTTCCACTTCCTCCCCTCCTCCCATTTCTCTCCTGCTCCCCCACTCACCCTCCCCCCTCCCCTTCCAGTCCTAAGAGAGGGCAGGATACCCTGCCCTGTGGGAAGTCCAAGGCCCTCCCCCCTCCATCTAGGCCTAGGAAGATGTGCATCCAAACAGACTTGGATCCCAAAAAGTCAGTACATGCAGTAGAGACAAATCCCAGCGCCATTATCATTGGCTTCTCAGTCAGTCCACATTGTCAGCCACATTCAGAGAGTCCAGTTTGATCATATGCTTGTTCAGTCCCAGTCCAGCTGGCTTTGGTGAGCGCCCATTAGTTCAGGCACTCTGTCTCAGTGTGAGGACCAATCCCTCATGGTCCTGACTTCCTTGCTCATCTTCTCCCTCCTTCTGCTCTTCAACTGGACCTTGGGAGCTCAGTCCAGTGCTCCAATGTGGGTCTCTGTCTCTATTTCCATCTGTTGCCAGATGGAGGTTCTAGTACTGAACCTAACAGAGAATTCTCAACAGAAGAAGATACTTAAGGTCATGTTCAACTTCCTTAGTGATCAGGGAAATGCAAATCAAAACAACTTTAAGATACCATCTTACACCTGTCAGAATGGCTAAAATCAAAAACAGCAATGATAACCTATGCTGGAGAGGATGTGGAATAAGGGGAACACTCACCCATTGCTGGTGGGAATGCAAACTTGTGCAACCACTTTGGAAATTAGTGTGGCAGTTTCTCACAAAATTGGTAGTCAACCTACCTCAGGATCCAGCAATACCACTCTTGGGAATATACCCAAGAGTTGCCCAATCATACTACAAAAGCATTTGTTCAACTATGTTCATAGCATCATTATTTGTAATAACCAGAACCTGTAAACAACCTAGATGCCCCTCAATGGAAGAATGGATAAAGAAAGTGTGGCACATATATATGTTAGGGTACTACTCAGTGGTAAAAAACAATGACATCTTGAATTTTGCAAGCAAATGGATGGAAATAGAAAACACTATCCTGAGTGAGATAACCCAGACCCAAAAATATGAATATGGTATGTACTCACTCATTAGTGGATTCTAGCCATAAACAAAGGACATTGAGCCTATAGTTCACAATCGTAGAGAAGCTAAATAATAAGGTGAACCCAAAGAAAAGCATAAATAGATCCTCCTGGAAATTGGAAGCAAGACAAGATGGCTAGGCAAAAGTTGGGAGCATGGGGGTGGGGTGGGATGGGGGCAAGGGGAGAGGGGGCGAGAGAAGGGAGAAGGGGAGGATTGGGAAGAGCTTGGGGAAGTAGAGGAAGGATGGATATGGGAGCAGGGAAGAAGATTTCTTAATTAAGGGAGCCATTTTAGGGTTGGCAAGAGGCTTGGCTCTAGAGGGGTTCCCAGATGATCAAGGGGATGTCCCCAGCTAGGCCCTTGGGCAGTAAAAGAGAGGGTGCCTGAACTGGCCTTGTCCCATAGTCACACTGATGACTATCTTGAATATCACCAGGAACAGATTCTTAACTACCACATCAGGGTGATTTCTCAGATACTCACTTTTTACCTAATAACAGAAGCCATAATGGCGTCTTATATTAGCATCAGCTTGGTTTATCTCGACTGTGGTTTTATGGAAGTTCTATGTGCTGCATTTGAAAAGGCCAGCATCAAAACTTAGAGAATATGTGAGAATTGCTTGGAAAAAAGTTGTGCATAAAACGGTATTATTTTGAAATTATTAATTCTACAATGATCTTAACACTAAAACAATACCATATGGGAAAATATAGACAACAATGGCTAAGTTATGCAGGGGGTCTATGATAACATTTTAGAACAGATCATGTTTATCCAGTAAATGGATAATATTATATATATATACATAATTATATATGTGTGTATATATAATTAAATATGTAAATATATAATCATATATGTATATAATACAATGACATATAATATTCAGAGAGAATAAAATATGAAAATTACATCAAAATTTGATTATAAACAGTTCGAATAAATGTGACATTTCTAAATATTCAGAAACTCTCTGTGTCTTGATTTAAAATACTGGGTATTTTGCTTTGTTTTGTTTGAGACAGGATTTCACTATATGACTTAGGCTGGCCTGGAACTTGCTTGGATTTTAGAAATTCACCTGCTTCTGCCTCTTGAGTGCTGGTATATTAAGGCGTGTGTCACCACACCCAGCTTATTTTTTTTTTTTGTATTATAGAATGAGGACATTTTGTAGAAAACTTTTTAAATACTGTGGCTGAACGATAGAAATCAAACTCTTTTTGATTTCATTAATTAACCTTCAGCTCAAATTCTGTGCATCATGTTAATTTTATTGTTACTCTCATGTGGTTTTGTTGTTCTTATTTTGCTTAGCTATTTTTTGAGAGACGGTATTGCTAGCTACACCAGATGAACTTAGGGCATATTACTAAAATTTCTTCTCTGGGACAGATATAAACAACATTTACCCTTTTTCTAGGTCCCAATGACAAGCCAAAATTCAGTTTTACTAAAATTCACTCAGAGGAACCAAAGACTTTATTGGGTTTACTTACACAGCAATGGGTGAGCCATTTCAGGAAGAGTGTAGATGACCTTTAAGCAGCAGCACTGAATGGTCTTCATCCAATAGGGATAATGGCTTTCAAATGACTTCCCCAAGTCCTTTTCCACATATATACTCCACCCCAATTTCTGAGACCGCATGCATAACTCAGGTAGAATTGCCAATGGCTGATTGAGAGTTGTGGTTGGATACTCAGATGAGTGTGCCACAATCCTCCCTCCCCATCTTTCCAAGACAGAACATCAACAGTCAACAAGCCCATCTATGAACATAGGAGATGTGTTTAGCTTGCAGGATGGGGTGGTAGATAACTTGTAGTATATTGGAGACCATATGATGTGCTGAGATGCAAAGGAAGAAAAAAATGAAGAAGGAAGGAAGAAAAGAAGGAAGGAGGGAGGGAGGGAGGGAGGGAGGGGAAAAGGAGGGGGAAAGGAAAGGAGGAAGGGAGAGTCCTTCAAGATGAAATCCTCTGGTCTCGAGAAGTAACATCCATAAAACATTAAATTAAGTTAAAATTCCCAAAAGTCAGGTTCTTCAGATTCTCTTCATAGGCTTATTGGCAAAGGCCTTTTATTGTATAAAGAATCAATTTATAAATATGGGAAGAGAGTATAGGTTCTGTTTGGCTATTGTTGTAATGTGCAGATTAAAGTGCAATGTTAAAGAACACAGGAAAAAAGCAAGAAAACATTTTGCAATCAAGTGAGATTTTTAAAAAAAA
>PVIU01033015.1:0-12974 GCA_004026605.1 Ondatra zibethicus | reverse complement strand
AATGCTCAAAACCACCTTATTACTACTAATGTGCCCACTGAAATTATTACTTAAGTCTGAAAAGTATCAGAGCTACCTTTGCACCCTAGAAACCAAGCACACTTTAATAACTGTGTTTGTGTGTGTGTGTGTAAAACAAAAATTAATGAAACAAAGACATAATTTGAAAGAAAGTGGTCTGTAGGGAAGACACCAACTGCGTGATTTTAAGTGTACCTCATGCATAACTGGTGTACAGAGTCCAGAGGGGTTGCTGAACCCCTGGAGCAAGAATTACATAGGTTGTGGTGATCATGTGGGTGCTGGGGATTAAGTCTGGGTCTTCTACAAAAACAAGTGCTCTTAACTCTAAGACGTCTCTCTAACCTCAGACTTTCATGTCTCTACTTTTATGTCTTTGCTAGTATCCTAGTCCTTGACCTCCAAAATCGAGATCCATCCTCTCTTTACACTCCTGGCCCTGAACTCCAGCTCTGGACTCTGGACTCAGAGATGTGCGTGAAGAAGGAGAAAGGATATGCAATCCATTGCTGTTTCAAAGAATCATCTCATACACACTGTTATGTGCATTTCTGCATCCATGTTATTGAACAAAATTTAGTTGTGTAATTATACGAAGAAGAGAGGCTAGATGGACAATTATTGTTAAGAAAACAATGAAGAATAAATACTGAGAGAAACGGAGATCCCTTAGTTATATTATTAGTCCCTAATGCACATGGGCTTGGGAGTATGTACATGTTTCAAAATAAATATTTATAATTCTTTGGAATGGCTTAAAGTGTTCTGGGAACAGTTTTTAACTATAATCCCTGTGAAACCACACAATTCTACATTTAAACAGAAGGTTCTTAAGTAAACAATGAAAGCACAGCATTTGAAAAGTATTTGTGGGGGTAGAATCATGGCTTGCATTGCTTTTATTCTCTTATTTTGTATTAATGTTTGAAGTTACAAAAAGCTGAATGGAACTAGAACAAAAAAATTCTGAGTGAAGTAGTCTAAGTCCCAGAAAGACAAACATAGTGTGTACTCACAAGTGGATATTAACTGTTAAGTAAAGGATAAACATGCTACCTTCCACAGATCCAGAGAGGTTGAGTAACAAGGAAGGCCCAAGTAGGGATGCATAGATCTCTCTGGTAAGGGGAAATAGAATAGATTTTGCAGCTGTACTTGGGTGGGTTAGTAAGGATGAGAACTGGAAGAATCATGGAAGGGATGCAGGTAGAGGCTATAGGAAGAGACAATTGGAATTGTGGGACGTTTGAGTAATGATGAGGAGCCTCGTGCAGTGGAAACTAACTGGAATCTATGATGACCATAGTAAAGACTTCTAGTAATGTGGGATAGGGATCCTGAACCAGCCATCTTCTGTCACCAGGTAAGTAAGACTTCCAGTGGTGGTACTGGGTCACCAACCGAGTCACAAAACCCTTCACCTAAAATTTGTCCTGCCTGCAGATGTGCTGGGTAATGGTGACACAGAAATTGTAGGAGTGGCCATCCAATGAACTGGTTCAACATGACCCCCATGGGTATGAGAAGTTAATACTGCCTGTATTACCCAGGATAGTACCAAACATAACTGCAAAAAAAGGAAGGAAAGGAGGAAGGAAAAAAAGAGAGAAAAGTAAATGAAACAATTCCTAAATACATTCTGCTGTATTCATAGATTGATTCCTAACCCAACCATCATCAGAAAGGCTTCATGCAACAACTGATAGAAGTAGATGCAGGGACTCATAGCCTAACATTGAACAGAGCTCAAGGAACTCCATGTAGGAGGGCAAGGAAGAACTGTAGGAGCCACAGGGATCAAGGACACCAGAACACGGCCCACAGAATCAACAAAGCAGGGCTCATAGAAACTCAGGGAGGCTGAAACGACAATCATGCAGTCTGCGTGGGACTGGGCTAGGTCCTCTGAATATATGCTATGGTTGTGTAGCTTGGTGTTCTTATGAAAGTCCTAAAGTGGGGTTGGGGCGGTATCTCTGGCCCATTCACCTGTTCTTGGGACCCTTTCCCTCCTACTGGGTTGTTTGCACACCTTCTTATGAGGGTTTGTGCCTACTTTTATAACTTGTTATGCTGTGTTCAGTTGATATCCATGTAAAGCCTGCTCTTTTCTGAAGGGAAACTGAATAGGAGTCAATCTGGGGGAATAAGGAGGAGTGGAGGGATGGTAAACTAGTCCTGATGTAATGTATGAATATATGAGAGAAGAGTCAAAAAAAGCTGGAGTTCAAATAAAAATCTTGAGTTTAATACAAAATAAAATATTTGAATCTCTGAGAAGTGTAACTTTATGTTGTGCCTATATTCTATGTGAGAACACTAAAAAATTAATTTAAGTCTGGTGGCTAAGAGTACTAGCTGCTCTTGCAAAGGACCAGTGTTGAGTTCTCAGCACCCACATGTCAGCTCACAATCCCTTAAGACTTCAGTTCCAAGCAATCGGAAGTGCTCTTCTGGTCTCTATGGGCTCCTGGTTGTACACAGTACTTAAATACTCAAGTATACACATATACACCTAAAATAATAGATGATGATGATGATGATGAAGATAGATAGATAGATGATAGATAGATAGATAGATAGATAGATAGATAGATAGATAGATAGATAGATAGATAGATATAGAGAATACATAAATAAAACCTTGAAAGCTTGTTTGACAAACCAATAGTAAGACTGACATACTTGGCTGTGCTGTTTATAAAACTTTAATAGTCAAAGACAAGTCTCAAAATCTGAAAGTGTGTTACTTACAACTACAAGGATCCACTATAAAGCTTAAAAACTCCCCCTTTTAAGAAACACACTAGGGTGAATGAAATATACTAATTCTTTCTCTTATTTATCTTTTATTGATTTGCCAGCATTAATATGCAAGCACAAACACACAAAGAATTCATCTTCTACATTTCTTTTCTGCTCATTACTATTATTGATAATAACAATAATAGTTTCTTTTAGAAGTAGTTATCATAGAAAGAACCTGTTGATATTCCTCTCCATAGTCATCAAGCATATTTGGAACATTACTTGGAAATATCAAACTGGAGATAACAGTTTTCTTTAAGATAAAAAAAAACGTGCGGCAGTAAAGAAGGTTAGAAGATGGAGGCAGGAGTGTGGTGATGGAGAAATGGAGAGGAAGAGTGCGGAAGGCAAGAATCGGGACAGAGAAGGAGGGAAAATGAGCAGAGAGCATACTCTATTAACACACACTTTGCCACAAACTTCCCAATAATATCAAACAATTTGCATGCTAATTTAAAGAAAAATAAAAAATAATGGAAATCTGTTCGCTCCTTTGGCAGAACAATATAGGAAAATGAATTCTCACTTTAATTCTCATCCTGGTACTGAGCATGTAATCTCTAGGATTCCACTTATCCTGTTGATCCTTATTTATTCATAATTAAAAATAGTAAAATGCCACTTACTAAACAGGTTGTTAGACAATGCAAATGCTGTCAGGGTAAATGAAACCCTTAGAGGAACTGCTTCCAGAGAACAAGGCATAAGTGTTCTCTCACCTCCCCCACCCTCACTCATTTCCTAACAGATTTTATTCTACAGCTTAATTTCAGAGGCCTGAAATGGAGCAGAAAGATAAAGAATCTACAAATCCCATATGAAACAGTTCCGCCCAACTTGAAGCAACAGGTGTCCCTATATCTGTGTTTCCCACCACAATGGTTAAAGAGTATGACTCACCTGAGCACACCCACAGGGATGTTAAAATATAACAACAAAGGGGAAAGGAACCTGGAAACAATAACATGTGTATGCTAGAAGAAATTACAACTAAATAGGTGTAGGGAAAGATTGGACACTGGACTGTTTTGTTCTTTCATTCTTTTTCCTAGCCTGGCAAATGTATAACTCAGTATGGTCTAGGAACACTGCATTTGCTTCTCTCTGCCAGGCATTTTTGTGGGACTGTTTGGGGAGATGTTCCTCAAAGCCTTGTCTATCACCAGTTCCACTAGCCCTTCTCATTATACCACTGCAGCCTGAGCATTAGTACAACCTAATCTGCAAAATCAAAATGTAAAATGCTACAACATCCCCCAATGTTTTGATCATTAGGATGGCATGACACATTACAAAGGAAAAGTGCATTCCTGGTGTCAGGTGACAAATCACAGTCAAACCGGAACAGTGTGATTTAAAATTGCCTTTGGTACACATGCAGAAGATGCCTGTAAAATAAAAATGAATTCCTTGTTTAGACATTGTCCTAGTTTTACTTTTGTGGCTGTGATGAAACACCCTGACAAAACGCAACTTGGAGGAGGCAGAATGGGTTTCTTTGCATACACTTCCAGGTAGTAATCCATTATTTAGGAAAGCCAGAACACAAGGGATTGAGACAGTGGTCACATCACATCTGGTCAAAGGCAGAGAAAAAGAACCTACCCATGATGCCTGCCTGCTAGCTTTCTTCACTGTTAAACAATTCAGGGTCTGTCCCATGAAATGGTACTTATACTGACCACATTCAAGGTGTATCCACAAACATACAGTAAATCTGACCTTGAAAGTTTCTTATTAAGGTACTTTTCCAAGATGATTCTATGCTGTTGTCAAATTAAGAGTTAAAATGAGAAATGAGTGAGGAGAGACCTCAGTCTCAGGATATTTCACTATGTGATTGCAAACACTACAAAGTCTAGAAAATACCCAACACACTTCTGGGCCCAAACATTTCAGAAAAAAATATTGAGAAAGATACATACGTATACACATGCATAATACACACACACATATGTATATGAAAACAGCTACTATATATGCATATATACATATGCTTTCTTAGTTAGAATGGATTCTATTAACTGCAACTAAATATGACACCCAACAAATGTAAGCTTCCATGGCTGTTGCTATTGTTAATCCAGAGGCAGGTTGCAGGACTAAATGAAAACTCTCAGACAATTAATTGAAAATGGAATGTACTACCCATGGAGACTGTGAATTAACCCCAGCCAGAGGTTTCTGAACTGTAAATGCATAAAGAGTTATGAAAGAGATTCCTCATGAAGCATATTGCCTTTTGCTATGAACACTGAAACTGTTTCAAGTACTGAGACATAGCCATTCTAATTTCAGAAAGTGCTTCCAGTGAGGCCTGCAGGAGCAACAAGGGGTGTGAATCATCCTATTCAAAGAAACAGAAAGAGTGAAAATAAATCCCCTCCTCCTCTTGTTCTTCCAGCCCATTATAACACTCACTGATGGGGCATTTCAATCTTCCCTCAGCAGCAGGACACCATCAGTCAAAGGACCCAATGACTAAGAAATGTGATTCTTGTCCCTAGGTTTTGGTTAGTCCTATTACTTGAAAATGCTTTTTAAAATGGTTCCTAATTCACCACAAACACTACATTTTTAATTAAATCAATAAATTATATATGATGAAATATAATTAACTGGATTTTACCAATTTTTAATGTAAATTAACAGATTTATGTAGTGAACACAAGCACAATCTTGTAAGCAGTGTATTGCAATAAATTCAAAATTGAGTAAAAACACTAATGGGAAAGCAATCTTAATAAAATACTGATTAACAAGCATATTCCTCATTAACTGAAATCCATGTCAATTCCCTTGCTGGAGTAAAAGGCAAATCATCACAAGACAAAGGAGTGTAGGATATGCCTGCTGCTCCAGCTGATGTTGGCATATGTTTATACCTTATGGTCATGTCTAAATGATTGACTTTCAGGGTAAAGTATAGTTTAAAATTGGAATTTGACTTTTTCCTGGACTGGTTAGCAATAGGCTCTCCTTAGACTATGGAAATAAGCCACCGTCCCAGTTAGTTAAAAGTTCATGAGTGTTAGCTCCCAAAGTTCAACAGCAAAGTGGCAGTCACATGTGTTGTTTTTCATTAAATCCAGTAACTGTCCCTTAAGTAAAATCAAAGAAATATAACATATCCTTACATTATTAAACAAATATACTACAGCATAAATGAATCTAATACATTGTAAATTAATATTCCACAACACACATTTTGGTAAGTTGGGTAGTGTACTAAATGGATTTTTGGACTTTTTTGATTCATTTGATATTTCGATTCATAATGGTTTATTTATTTAATAGAAGTGGTGTGTCAGTAAGTTAGTGTGTGTGTGTGTGTGTGTGTGTGTGTGTGTATGTTTGCAAAATCCTGACAATCATTATAAATCACTACAATCGCTCAGTTCTTAGCACATGTATTTTCATATCTATAAATGCCCATACCTTGAAAACCATTATATTTAATCAGCATATAGATATGCAGCTATATTTACTACATAATATTTTGCTTTTATTGTAAGTGTGTAGTTGTTTGTGCTTGCATCTATGTCTATGTATCACATGCATGCATTGTGCCAATATAAGCCAGAAGAGGACTGGTGTAGGAGGGTCCTTCTGTATTTGGGTTGCTTTTATAGGTTAATAAAGAATCTGCCTTGGCCTTCTGATAGGGCAGGACTTAGATAGAAAGGATAAAGAAAAGAGAATGCTGGGAAGGGGACAGAGCCAGAGAGAGCCGCCCGCCATGAAGCCCGCCAGGTCACACTCGCTAAATCTTTCTGGGTAAACCATGACTCGTGGTGACACACAGATTATTAGAAATGGGTTAAACAAATATGTGAGAGTTAGCCAATAAGAGGCTACAGTTAATGGGCCAGGCAGTATTTCAATGAATACAGTTTCCATGTAATTATTTCGGGTACGCACCAGGAGCCGGGTGGGACAGAACAAGGGGCCCGGCGCAGGGAACACAGCCCGAGCCCCTCATTACAACAGAGGACATTGTATCCTCCTGAAACTGGAGTTAGGGGTGCTTATTAGCTCCTATCTGGGAGTTAAGAATTGAGCCTAGATCTTTGGAAAGAGTCACTAGTATTCTTAATGATTGGGCCATCTTTCATATTACTTATTATTAATTTCAAACAATTCATTTCTTTCCAACATTGCTGTGGAATTTGAGTGTTCAATAACATGGCAACAAGTTAAGGAGATTATAAAGAGATATCCTACTTGCTATTTCTATAACAAAACACTGCTACCTGCAGGGAGTAAACCAAAAGGTACTCAAAGGAATGACAGCTAGCAGATGGATGTGTTTCACTTTGCAGATTTTGGAAAATTAAAATATGTATACCACACCATTGACACTTATTAAGGTTCTCAATGGGCAACTGCTTTGAGCCCAGAAAAGGCTGATTCAGTAATCATGCATTTATTAGAAGTTATGACCATCATGGGTATACCTGCACAAATAAATGGTCTAGCATATGACTCTAAGAAAATGAAACAGTTTTTTGCTTATAATATAAAACATACTACAGGTATACCAAACAACCCTACAGGTCAGGCAGTTATAGAAAGATCAAATTGAACCATAAAGGATTGTAGTAGGAAGAGTGGGCTGCATCCCAGCCGACCTGCTAGCTTACACCTGAAATAACCACACAGAAATTGTACTAATTAAATTACTGCCTGGCCCATTATATCTAGCCTATTTTTGGCCAACTCTCACATCTGGTCTAACCCATTTCTATCTATCTGTATAACACCTCGAGGCCATGGCTTACCAGAAAGATTCAGCATGTCTGACTATGGTGACTTCATGGCTGCTCTCTCTCTCTCTCTGCCTTCTTCCTCCCAGCATTCTGTTCTGTCTTCACCACCTATCTAAGTTTTGCCCTATCAAAAGGCCAAGGTAGTTTCTTTATTCAACCAATGAAAGCAACATATAGTCAGAAGGACCTCCTACACCAAAGGATATGTTAAACAAAAAGAAAAGGATGGAAAATACACCCAGAAATAGATTGCATAATGCTTTAGTAACCTTGAATTTTCCTAACACTAATGAAAAAGGAACAATGGCAGCAGAGAGATATTGCATAAGAGAAAAAACTTCTAAATTAAATCAGTTGATGTATTTCAAACCTCACAATGGAAACCAGGAGATGTGCTATGTTGGGGAAGGGGTTTCACTTTTGTTTCCACAGGAGATGAAAATCTATGGATACCATCAAAATTAATAAAGATTTAGTTTGAAAAAGAGAAACCTCTTGAAACAGAAATGATAGCTCATCTATAGAGGTGACAATCATACAGGGGATAAGAAAACCTCATAAGGGTTGGGGCATAGTTCTCTTCTTGTGCTTGCAGGAAAATACACAGACCTTGGAGTTTTAGATATCTAAAGAAGAAAAAGTAACTATGCAGAAAGAATAGTCAAGCAAAGAGAAATCTGACTTATGAGGAGAGGTCATCTTCAGGGTAAGATTTCATTACCTGAATATGTATATATCTTTACTTAAAAATTAAAGCTGGCTTTGGAGTTGGACAATGGTTATCCTTCTCTTAATGGAAGCATGTTGTTAAAAGAAAAATTCAGAGATTCTGTCTCATATCAGGAGCCATCTGGAATAGGACAGAAAGAAGAATAAATTTAGGATAGATTTTACTTTTCCTCATAATTATATTTATCTCTATCATACCTTCCATTGAATTTATGTTTATATGAATAATGTTTAAGTTTCTCAGAATAAAGGATAAATTTTCATGCAGTAACCTTTGAAGTTTCCAGGAAGAAGATGGGGCCTTGCAACAATGACTCCACCTGGTTGATATGATATCATAATGGTGATAGAGATACTTTAAGATTAATTTTGAATACTAGTCGCTCAAAATGATTCCAACTTAGGTAGCTGAAATGGTGCGCCTTCTTACAATGTTCTGCAGAACTTCAAATAAGAACTTCAGAAAAACCCTACAAAATATAAAGAGACTATTTGCAATTATGCCAGACAGTAATCTTGAAACTTAAACATCATTGCAATTTTACAGGACCCCATAGAAAGAACATTGCCCCCATGAGAGCTGGGAGCAATTTTAGAAGTTGATGTCCCCTCATCCAACAAAATGTGTCGTCAGGGTTAGGGACATCAATTAGGGGTTGATTATAAGTGTTATAGTGTTGGGGGTTGAGGTGGAAATTATGTAGGTCTAGGGATCTCTTTGGAGAAAAAAGGGAAATTTGATAGGATAATAGGTAGATTAGTATGAGATTACTTACACTAATCATAATAGTGAGTAATAGAGTGAATGCTTGTGAGCTATTATTTATGGACAATTTACATTGCTACAAATTCTTGTATATTGATACAAATTCAAATTATATGTGTTATATTGAATATGATCCTATTTCTTTTTACGATAATTTTATACCTGGGCAAAGTTATTTTGTCATATTTTATATATGTATGCTTCTACCTTTGCTTAAGTCATATTGTATATGGACACAATTTTGAATATACTTATCATGTTGCACTATACATTTATACCTCTGATCAAGATATTTATACATTGTTTACATTTTGAGAACATTGTCATCATTTACTGCACAGTTGTTTAAAGATTGTTTAATATTATAATTTGAGGTCTTACTCCTTAAGCTATGTAGGTATTAAGAATTATAGGTCGATAGTCATCCATGTTTGTCATACTTATAGTTAGACTAATCAGGTTCTTTAGAAACATAGAGATTATATTCTCCATATATAGGTAATCTTCAACCACTTCAAAGAACTGTAAAATATTGCATCTAAATAACTTAGGGTTCTGTTGACATGAGACACTATTGCCCCTGGCAGCACCGATCTATTCCCAAGAGAATGTTGACTACCAAAGACACTCCTCTTAGAGCTTGTTTTCTTCTTGACAAAACTGTCCTTTTGGTAAAGAACTGGTCATGCCTCGAGCACTGACAAAATGCATGATGTCTGGACAGGAAAAGCAGAATACAAGAAAAAAGATTGCCAAACCTTGCCAAGACAGGGTAAGACAGTTTTGAAAAATTTCCTACCTCTGAAAATGGTCTGTCAGCTTCTCTATGCCTTAGCAAAGCTGGTTGATCCAACATTGCAAATGAGATTTTGGGTAATTTCCCAGGTAGTCAGTTGTCGCTGTCATTTACTGCACATTTTGGAAGTTGCTTGATTGCACTTCCTGTTTACTGAAGTAATATCATTTTCCTTCTCAGGTCTTCGATGGGTTTGAAGACTAGGTGGTCATAGTTACTTTCCTCTCATGACTTAGTCAAGACATTTATAATATAATATTTAGACTTCTTAGAATAGTGAAACTATTGAAATGTTTAGCATATGTTTCTTGCTTGATATTGTTTATGCTGGTTGTAATTCTAATTTTTATATTTGATAATTGTTCTTATTGTATATAGTTTTGGATTAGACTTAGAGCTCTCTTATTTAGACAAAAGGGTAAGGTGTTGTGGAAACTCCTTCAGCCAATAACCTTTAAAGATACCAGCCCACTTGGACACGGTCTCTTTTACTATACATCCTGATGTAAAGCTGGCCCCTCTCTCTTTCTCTCTCTCTCAATCTCTGTGTGTGTGCTGTATGTGTGTGTGTGTGTGTGTATGTGTGTGTGTGTGTGTGTGTGTGTGTGTATGTGTGTGTCTCAGCTGCTGGATTCAGTTCCTGCTCTTCATTCATGCAGAGGACTGCGATCTGTGGGTCTACCCCTAAATATAGATCAATTATGAGCTAATGTGGGACTACTTTATAGCATCCATCTACACAACATAATGATTTTCAGTAGAAACCATAATTTCCCACCATTTGTCTTTTACATAGGAAACCCATAATCAGTAGTTCTCAAGCTTCCTAATGTTGTGACCCTTTGATACAGTTCCTAATGTTATACAACCCAACAATAAAATTATTTTCATTGCTACTTCAACTTCATAACTGTAATTTGTTAGTTATGAATTGTGATGTAAATATATAATATGCAGAATATCTGATATTCAACCCCTGTGAATGACTTGTTGTACCCCCTCAAAAGGTTTGCACCACACATATTGAGAACTATGACATAAAGACTTGGCAAGTCCTAATGTCATTACCCTGTCTCCAGACATCCACAAATGAAGGCTGTGAGTTGCTTAGCTCTAACTTTTCCTTTTGTCACAATTTATTAAATATTTCCTGTCCTTTATTTTCATATTATTTGTAATTATCTCTTGTTGTAGGAGGCTGCTTATTCATTTCCTGGTACCCAGACTCCTGAAATAATCACTTGGGAACTATATTAATTAAAATGCTATGTAGTATGAGGAGAGGGCTGTGTTCCCTCTCCTCCATATTACAATGCTGCTTTGTCAATAGCTTAAGCATATTTTTGGCTAACTCTCATATCCTAAACTAACCCATCTCCATTAATCTGTATATTGCCATGTAGCCTTGGCTTACCGAATAAAGTTCCACCCCCAGTATCTGTCTCCTGTGGGGCTACATGACGTCCCCCTGACTCTTCCTGCTTTCTTTATCTATCTTTTCTGGCCTATCTACACTCTGTTAAGCCATTGGCTGAAAGCAGCTTCTTTATTCATTAACCAATAAAAGCAACACATATACAAAAGGACTTCCCACACCATTCTCTCATTCTCTGGCCAGTATGTCCAGGCCAATTCAGTAGCTTGATAGATGACTCAGCCTTTAAGATTATTTGTTGCTATTGCAGGGGTCTCAGGTTCAGTTCCCTGAAACAAGATGGTAGTTCACTACCACATGTAACTCTAGTTTCAGGAGATCCGGTGTGCCCTTATGACCTCTGTAAACATTGGACACACATGGTGCATAGATAGACAGATTGATAAGTAAATAGATAGATAGATAGATAGATATAGAGAGATATGTGTGTACATACATATTTAAATATATAAATATATGTGTATAAATATACATATACATATATGCAGGCAAAACACTTACACATGTAAAGTGCTTTTCTATAAATCCTTGGTTTTTTATGACTAAAATCAATCAAAAACCACTAACTGTAACATATTTCTATCTATATCTATATCTAGATAGATAGATAGATAGATATTAGGATAAGAGCTCCATCAAGTATTTATTTGTTTTAATCAGGATTAGGTTCAACTTAAAAAAAAAAAACTCTGGTAGTTTGAACCAAATAAGTGTTATTTTTTACAACCTAACAAAGTTACACAAGAATCACATCTTTCCTGTACAACTATATTAAACTTGACTACTAACATAGAAGGGAAATTTGTTCTAGATCCAGCATGCTGCTGAATACATCTCATAAATCATAACCCCAATAACCTCTGCAGAAGCTTTACCTGGCAGTTATCCATTCATAATTATTATACAAAGTGTATCCAAATTACTACTCTGCATTCAAGGAAATGTAAAGTATATCTTGAGGATACTGATGACATCTTAAGTAGCCCCCCCATATGGTTCTAACGGAAAAAATGACCAATATTTGTATTTGTTGGGCAGGAAATAAGTTTACACATAATTAGCTCACATAGACATTAACAGAGGAATAAATTAAGGGCTAGGAAATTAAATAATTTATCCATATGAAGCAAGTTCAATAGAAATATATAATTATGTTCCCACTTTATGCATGCAAAATTGGGTCAGAGAAAGTTCAGATAGCTTATTTATAAATCAGGATCCAAACATGATTTATTTGACATGACAGTCATACAATAATACTACATCTATCAACTGGGCAGGAACTATGGGAATTTTTTGACCCTACATTGTGTCATTTTTTTCTATATATACAGCTAGATAGATTAAATTACTTTCAATATTCTTTTGTGTAAAATGGTTTTACAAGTTCATATGCATCTGTAATATGTTTTTATCAAAGTCCCCTACTGTTCTACCAGATCTCCTCGCATACCCCACATATTTCTCTTTTTTCAGAAGCCTTTTTCCCACTTTCACATCTTCCTTTTTTTAATGACTCAATTGTTTTAATCATAGTTCTTTATTTGCACTTGAGTGGTAGGATATATATTTGAGTCCTGGCCAAATACCAGTGGATCGATACATTACCAAACACAGCGACACCCTTTCTCCTGGAATTTTTAACTTCCT
>PVIU01033014.1:0-12896 GCA_004026605.1 Ondatra zibethicus | reverse complement strand
GAAAAAAATAACGACAGCCTAAATTTTGCAGGAAAATGGATGGAACTAGAAAGCATTATTTTGAGTGAAGTAACCCAGACACAGAAAGACAATTATCACATGTACTCACTCATAGGTGGTTTTTAAACATAAGGCAAAGAAAACCATCTTACAAACCACAATCCCAGAGAATTGAGACAACAATATGGACACTAAGAGACTTACATAGATCTAATCTACATGGGAAGTAGAAAGTATAAAAAGCCAAGATCTCCTGAATAAATTGGGAACATGGGGACCTTGGGGGAGGGTTGAGGGAGGGAGGGGTGTGGCAGGGAGGGGAGCAGAGAAAAATAAAAAAATAAAATAAAAAAAATGGATTAGATAAAGTAAAACTTACAAAGCCCGACCAATATAGAAAGAAGAAACATAATAACTATTTAGATCTTATCTCTATATGCGATTTTAAGTTATAAATGTATTCAGAAAGCCACACAAGCTTTGATTCTACTGCATGTACTGGCTTTTTGGGATCCTAGTCTGTTTGGATGCACACCTTCCTAGGCCTGGATGTAGGGGGAGGGCCTTGGACTTCCCACAGGGCAGGGTACCCTGCCCTCTCTTAGGACTGGAGGGGGAGGAGGGAGGGTGAGTGGGGGAGTGGGAGGGAAATGGGAAGAGGGGAGGAGGTGGAAATTTTGAATGGTATTATTTATAAAGCAAAAGAAATAAAATAAAATGTTTGAAAAAAGAAATGTATTGATGTAATTACTACACTAAGAATTGTATGCAGATGGATTGTTGATGGCAACCATGTCCACAGATCCAAAGTGTTTACTGGTGTCATTCACTGGTAAATATGAGCCACTGTATTAAAATCTCTTAGTAAAATTAAGAATTTGAACAAGGAAAGTTCATAGTATATTAGATAGTATCAGAAAGATCAGCAATGAACTTTAAAAAACCTTATTCTAAATGAAAGAAGCCAAACACAAAAGGCCACACATTTCATGATCTGCTTCTATTAACTGTACAGACATGTCCTCAGACACAGAAAGCAGACTTCTGGTTGCCAGGGGCTGAAAGGAGCAGAGAAGAGCAACTGATGGCTCAGTGGGGATGTTGACAGAAGTATTTTGGAGTTAGACAGTGACAATGGTTTCAGTCTTATGAACACAATACAAGTCAACAGTTGACAGCAGACTTCTTCCTGTGTAAATTATAGCTCAATAATCATGATACAATACAGCAAACAATGTGAAACACTGGAGGCACATCTACTAAACTCAGAGGGAAGAGCCTTTTTCAAGGAGGAGGAGTACTGAGGGAGAGTCTCATGTAGCCCAGGCTGACCCAGAACTCACTACATAGATGAGAATGACCTGAGCTCCTGATATTCAGCATCCCAGTGCTGGGATTCAGGTGCGTGCCACCTCCCCCAGCTTCAGAAGTAAGATCCTGACACCCAGTGTTGGCCATTGTTCAGAATCTGGAGACAATGCAATGATGCACTGAAAATACCTGAAAACATGTAGTAATCAGCCACACTGCTTCATGACAAGTCAAGTTCCCCAAATTAACCTAAAATTTAATACAAGTAACAGTAAGAAATGATAAACACAAACAATGAGTTTACTAAATATTGTTAACTGAAACCCAGCAATGAGACAGAGGGGACAGTCAGCATACACCTGCTGTGGGATGTCTCTCTGCACACTGTAAATATGTGCTGCTGTCATTGGTTGACAAATAAAGCTCATTTGGCCTACAGTCAGGCAGAATATAGCTAGACAGGGAAGACAAACTGAATACGGAAAGGAGAAGGGTGAAGCCAGGAACTGCAAGACAGATGCAGAGGAAGCAAGACGAGAATGTACTGAGAAAATGTACCAAGCCATGTGGCTAAACATAGACAAGGATTATGCATTAATTTAAGTGTAAGTGCTAGTTAGTAATAAGCCTGAGCTATCAACTGAGCATTTATAAGTAATATTAAGCCTCTATGTGGTAATTTGGGGAGCAGCTATCAGGTATTTGACAGTGGCTGTGAGACACAGGAAAACTTCTGTTTACAGACACATAAGTGACCAATGCCTCCTGCGATAGGGTCATACATTCTTAGTATTACCTAATGGTTTCTCACAGAAAAACACCCCCTACCACAGGCTTTGTGTTAGGTCATGTGACTTATGTGACTTGCTCCAGCCAACGGCAAATGAACAAAAGCCGCATAGGCCAGACCTAAGCTGAGCCTTAGAAACTCTTTTCTCTCAGTCTCTTGCTCTTTTTCCTCCACCTAGCAGTCCCCAGAAGGAACTGCTCCTTCAGCAATCAAGTCTTGGGAAGAATGAGCACAGCTGACTCACCGTCAAAAAACACAACATGACCTAAAAATTCATGTTTCTTGCAAACTTTGGAGTTTGGGAGCTGTTTATTACGTCAGTAAAGCTGACTAGTGCATATAATTATAAAAATGTCTTTATAATCTTCTAAAATGTAGAGAGGAAATTATGAAACAAACAGTAGAGAATTTTAAAGACATTACCCATTTTAGCCCTGGAGCTATTATTCAAATGTCTTAACTAATATGTCCAAGTTCTTGGACCCTCCCTCCTTATTATTAGTAGTAAAAGGTTCAGTTTTTCCTACCACTGACCTAGAAACACTATGTCAAACCTCCATAGCTGTTTTCATACATTCATTGAGTCCTGGGACTAGCACAGTCTGTTTTCCAGGCTGACACTGTCCGGGAATGGGCTTACACCTTCCTGCTCTGAATTCTGACCCTTTTCTATATGACAAATCTTCCTTACATGTGAGCTCACAGACCACGTGTTTCCACCCTCAAAGGTTGATGCAGCTTTTTAGAAACCGAACATGCTTCCCTAGATTTCCTATGAGAAAGCCTGCCCTTTTAATTGCATCCATCAGCCCAATGCAAAAGAACACCTTCAAAATAAATTTCAAAGTCAAAGAGCCCCAGTCCACATTCTTTGGCAAAGTTTCCATGATCTGTTATTAGATTCTTGAAGAACTCTCAAGACTGTAGTCCTTGCTCTGGACATTCTTAGAAGCAAGGCTTTTGTCTAATTCTCAGATTAATTTAAACATGATTCCTACATGTCTTCTAAGGAGGAGCCACTATTTCAGGAACACATTGAGCATCTAAGAGATGCCAGCCAAAGAGACAGTGCAGGGATACCAAAACACAGGACCAAGGCCATCTGTGTTTACACAACTCAGTCTAGCTAGGGTCTGACTGTCAAAGCCTGTAATGATACAAAGCAATATTGGTTGTAACAGTGCATCAAAGGTGAGAGCAAAGGGTGCTGAGACAGCATAAAAAGAATGAGGAGGTTTGCCAAATGAAAAAACAAAGCTAGGGTAGTACACAGTCTGGACATTCCAGGCTAAGAAGTCACCACCATTAAAGGAAAAGAGGTATTCTCACAAGCTGTACTCAAATGAACAATAACTAAGAGTCACAGCAAGAAGACTGGCTACTACAAGTGCAATGGATGACCTTGGCTGTCAACTTGACAGGATTTAGGATCACCATGGGCGGGGGGAGTCTGCAAGAAAACTGAGTCACCACGGAAACACACCTGCAGGCATTTCTGTAAGGAAGTTTCTAGCTGAGGTGGGAAGAGCCACCCTGGGCTGAGGCCCTGGCTGAATAAAAAGAATGGGAGCTGGGAAGTGCTCACGTCTCGTGAGCGCGCTGTGGTGTGAGCAGCCACCTCGTGCTCACGTCTCGCGAGCGCGGTGCGGTGTGAGCAGCCCCCTCGTGCTCAGCCTCCATGCCCTTCCCATCCTGATGAACTATAACCTCATAGTATGAGCCAAAAGAATCCCTCCTTTCTTTAACGTGCCTTTCTCGGGTATTTCGTTTGGTCGCTGTATGCACATGCCACCTAGCAGACTTCAAAGTCTAAGTAGACAGCTTTCTAAGAAGATAAGAGTAAGCTTTCCCAGGTCCACCTAAAAACACAGCTCTCCCAAAAAAGCCAGCTCTCTTTTATGCCCATCTCCAACCTGCTCTCAGAATCCTGCCAACCAAAACCCACAAATCTGAGCAAAATGTTCATTCTTCTATTGGTACTTCTGCACCCACATCTCACAAGGCCTTGGGGCATAGAACCTTCCAGAAGTCATCGTACCTATTTGTTCTATAGTAAAAGGAAGACTGAAGTGACAGGCACAAGATTATTCAAGTGACATACAAAGAGCACAGTCTCATGCGTGGCTGCGCAACACCACACGTGTAGAGGAATATCCTCTAAGCGCAAGAGCCATTAGCATCCTACCCGAGGAGTGGTGGCCACCCAAAAGAGACCTTCAAGACAGAGGCTGCTGATGTGTCCCAGGGAAGGAAGGGTCAATAGCCCCTTACTTGAGATTTGAGCCACTCCCTCCAGTATCCTTCCCTCCCAGCTGTATTCAATTCTGCCCCAACCTTCACAAGATGCAGGAGTTATTCAGGCAGGTGACCCACCTTTTGACATTGCAACACAAAATTGTCATCCACATAGTACAGGCTCAAGAAGCATCAATTAAATTACAAAAAAAAAAAAAACCTCAAGATTTTAGTAAGTTCACAATTTTTGTTGGGCCCCATTCACAGCTCTCCTGGGTGCGTGCAGCCCATAGGGTGCATGTTGGACACGCGTGCCAGCTAGAACACGAGAGAATAAACTAAGGGGTGCTCCATCCCTGTAGCTGTGGTGAAGGGAGGAAGGGTAAGGCAGGGATGAGACTTCTTATGATATGGCTTTTAGGGGGGTCTCCCACAGCCCTATTAAGTAAGTCCAAATAAACTCACTAGCTCACTAAGCCAATTGAATGGAATCATTACTTTGGTTTATCATTGGTATCCTACCCTGTAGGGGGCACAGACATTTTTTTACACAATCCCGTGAAAGTTAAGGTAGTCACTACAACCCAAATGCTTTTTCTTATATGGAAGAAGGTCCTAGAGTAGCCTATATTTATTTACTTTATGTGCATGAGAGTTTTGGATGTATGCATAAACATGCAGCATGTGCATGCAGTGCCTGGGGACCAGAAGGCAACATTGAATCCCCTAGACCTGGAGCTATAATGAGCATCCATGAGGGTTCTGGCAACCCAAACTAGCTCTCTGCAAGATCAGCAAGTGCTCTTAACTACTGTTCAGCCTCCAAGCCAACCTTGTAACCACCATTCATTCACTTTACAAAATCTGGTCATGTGTTTTTGAACTATCACCTGACATAGTACCACATAGACATGTCAGAAAGATTAGCCAAGAACATTCCTGGTTGTCAGAACAAGGGTCTAGAAGAAACAAAATACAAGTATGGTCTGTGTGATCAAATAGTTATGGGTTAATCATCACCCTGGCCCAAACTCCCTTGAGGGCAAAAACCACTCAGGCAAGAAACAGGACAGATTTGCAGACCAACAGCAAGCATGAAACATTACTGTGAAGTTGGTCTTAACAGCTCTCATCTCTCAGATGTATTTTAGAATCCCCCGTTTTCAGGAAGACTGAAAGTGTCCTTTTATCAGATGCTACCAAGAAGTCACCACTCTCATACAAAACAGACTCCTTCTGGAATTTGGGGACATCTCAGAGGCAAAAATTAAGTGTTAAATTATGTATTTGACATATGTGCCCTTCCTTGGAAGAGAGAATATAACTTTTGGGGTCGTAAGACTGCCTTTGGGAAAAGGGAGAATTACAGAGTTTAAATTGCCTTTTTGATGTAGAAGGGGAAAGGAAACATATCCCTACTTCTGCTGGATACACAACTAAAGCCACCCCCTGGTGGGGTGTTCTCTCACTCAAGACTTGTGACATACACACCCTACAGCTGTGGCAGTGGGATGTCTTCAAATCCAAACCCAAACTGAAAATTAGCATAAGGCCAGAACATGCTGAGCTGGAAGATGTATCCCAGAAGGCCATGCTTTCTAGGGTTCTCACTGCATGTCTTTCTCCTTACATAAAAGGGGTAGGGCTCCCTCAGCATTGGCTGAGGTGCTCAGCAATGGTGCAGTGGTTCTGATCTCCATCTTACCAAAAGCAGCCACTGTGGGTACTCTCCTAGGAACCCCAGAGAAGACATGGAGCCCTGGACACCTGCTTCAGATGCCTGGCGCACACCCATGTAATACACAAGTCCAACCCCAAAGTCCAGATAGATATCCAGCCTTGAGAGCCACCTGCTTAGTCCATGGTTGCTCCAGATCTAATCCCCACAACCCTACCAATGTGACTCAGACTAGATAAGGGTGATTTCGCTTAATGTTCATGGTTAATTAAGTCACTAGAAAAGAAAAGAGCACTGTACCAAGAGTATGGTCATGGGAAAATTTTTTAGGATGGGCCAGCAAGACAGTTCATCAGGTAAATGCACTTGGTGCCAAGTTGGACAACCTGAGTTCAATCCCCAGGACTCCTACCAGTTGTCCTCTGACACACACACACACACACACTCACACACACACACACAAAATAATACAGCAATGAAATTTTCAAACATTGGGGAATAAGAGAAAAAGCAAATTCTTAACCTTGAATGCATGAGGCTCTGAGCTTAATCCCAGCACTCGTCAAAGCGACAGGAAAGAGAAGCTTGCATTTTAAGTTAAATGTTTTTAACCAACATGTCAAAAAGTTTTTTAAGTTTATTACAGCAGAATGACTTGTCACCAAATTTAAAGCTGCATCCACTCCATTTATTGCAGCCTGAGTGCACGGAGCTCAAAGACTGCACTATACTAGGTAAGAGCAGATGCAGTCAGCCAGTGACCCCAGAGCAGCGTCCAGTCCTGCAGCTCCACATGCACTGCGTTGTATGCACGGACAAGTCTGCTGCTGTTCTGTATCTTTCACATCATGGTCTACTGTCCTTGTTCTTGTGTGTAAATATATTCAGTTACACGAATCCCACTGTTACAATTGCCTACCATATTTAACACAGTAACATGCTGGACGGCCCATACCCAGGTGTGCTCCACACAGCAAGCTCCATCACCACTTAGGTGTGTGTAAGTACACACCATGATGTTCATACAATGAGGAAATCATCTAGAAACATGTTCCTCAGAACATTTCCCTGTTGTAAAGAAACACAGGGTGTACCTGTCACAGTCCCATCCTCTCTGCAGGACCATTCTGAGTTCAGCTGCAGAAATGAATTCTGTAAAGGGCCAGTGATCTGAATCCTCAGATTACATTACAGTAATTACAGTAGATGACAGAGAGGCAGACAGATGAAGGAAGAAGCCCGAGGAAAGAATGAGGACAAAACCTTACAACCCTGTCTCTAACCGAGTTGGAAAGGAGATAACCCTTTTATGTTGGCATAGCAGTGGCTCACAGATAAGGAGAGACTTGCAGGCTTGTCCTGAAGCCAATATACAGGAGATCAGTAACAGTGAGGATTTCTAAAAGTCCTGTGACTTTTGTTGCTTTGGTTTTGACAGGGTCTCCCTAGGCAGCCCATGTCCAGCCTCCCCAGTGCTGGGATTACAGGTGTTCACCACCCTCCCAGTGCTGGGATTACAGGTGTGCACCACCCTCCCAGTGCTGGGATTACAGGTGTGCACCACCACATCTGCTGAAGATGCTTCTATTTGCATTTCACATGATGGGAGAGAATACCAGCTGTCCAAATCGAAGACCATGATTCTTATCAATTAAGCTGTTGTAAAGAAAGACGCTAACAGATTGGAGGAGCTCACTTTCCTCAAAACCTCTCTCAGGTACAGCTGTTGTTGCACAAAATTTAGCTAAAAGGTTACATTTCTAAAATATATATAACTAACCGTGTTAAGCACCTTTCTTCTAGTAATAAAATACCTGATTATGTCTCTATGAGACAGCAGAGAGACAAAATAATTATCACTCCCTATTTATATTATAGACCAAAATACAGATGTTTTCCAACACACGGGATTTTAAGTGGCATAATTGACAGGTGCTATAGGCCCCCAAACCACAAATGAGAGGATATGAGGAAGCAAAATTTATTTGTGCATTATTTAACCCAAACACAGCATTCTTGACGACTGCCAGGTGCTATTCTGGGAATGGAAGCAAGAAGAGAAGGGATTTAATGCAGAAATCTTGTGCAGGCTGCTGCACGGAGCATGACAATATGATATAGCACGGTAAGTGCAAAAATGAAGAGAAAACCTGCAGTTCAGAGAGAAGGAGGAAAGGAATCTTACTCTTGGAGGATACTTCAGGATGATTGTGACTTGTTTCTTCAACAGGATGGCAGAAGGCCTGGGCTGATCCAGTTGGCTGTCAGGCCCCAAGCAAGTCCCTCAGACTCACACCAGATGGAAGAGGAGGCAGGTTGCACAGGGATCCTGAGAATGGGGGTGCAAACTCTCCAGAAACAGGACAGTGTCCTGTCCCTCAGTGTAAGAGAAAGTCAGCCCTCCAAAGAAAGCTGCATCAGCTGGAGACCAGACCCTGGATGGGTGTGAGCTGCTTAGGAGGAAGTGGCAGGAAATACAGCCTAGAGAGTAGATGCTCCAGCCTCCAGGATCTTAAGAAGGAATTCGACAAGTATTCCACAGAGGATGGCTAAGCTTTGAAACAGGAAAGTGGTGGTCATGCCAAGGATTTCAGAAACCCTTTTCATAAGCATACAGAACAAAGAGGGAGGGCCGATACAGGCAGCAGTGGACAGAAGAGCTATGGCAGGCAGACACCACCCGTTTCCCCCAACAATGTCAGGACAGGAAGGATAAATGAGGGGTCCTGAATGCTAAGGATGCCCCCATCACTATCACCTGATCTCTCCTCATTAGAATTTAGCATATACTGTTGCAATAGAAACAGGGAGAAAACAAAGACTAGGATATGCTCTTGAGTGCTTCCCAGATGGGGGGCGGGCAACAGACCAAACCCGAGGGAAATCGTGTTTTAAACACGGATAGGTTACAGAGGAGTAGACAAATGCTGTCCTTCAAGCAAAACCAAATGAAGCCCAAATCATCAACCCTATGAAATCTCTACAGATTCCTTCCCTAGAACAAGAGGGCAAGCACTGCCAAAATAACTGTTCACAAATGCTTCAGCCAAGGACATGTAGCGCTTGTCATTCTCTTCTGAGAACTGTTTCCCAGAGACCACTTCTCTTCAATTGTCTGTTTCACTGATACCCAATCTGAGCCACTTTTCCACTGCCGTGCACCAAGAGCCCTCACTGTGTGACTTCACCATTTCAGAAGGTCAGGGTTATCGTCTACAGACTGTCACCATGCGGTGTTCTTGTGACAGCCGAACCCACTCTCAACAAGAGAGCAAAAGCTGTACAGCTGAGCACCCAAGAGCACGGGCTGTTAGTGAACTCATCAAGAGCACGGGCTGTTAGTGAACTCATCAAGAGCACGGGCTGTTAGTGAACTCATCAAGAGCACGGGCTGTTAGTGAACTCATGAGACAACACGGCACGGTGGCACACCCCGTGATACCAGCCCTCTCCGTCAGAAGCAGGAAGATGGCAAGTTTGAGGCCAGCTTGAGCCTCACACAGAAGTTCCAGGTCAATCTTGCTATACATAGACAAAGCGAAACACTCTTTCAAAATAGCAAATAATAATAATAATTGTTTAAAAAACAAAAGCAAACTTGAGGCTAAACAATTTGTGTTTGGAAATAAAACTGTATATATTTCACAGTGATCATACATGGCTACAAATCAAGGGAAGGGTGAGTAAAGTATTCTAAGAGCGTGCTGTCTGCCAGACAGAGTGCAAGTAAGTACGTCACTCACACGCCAGGGCTCACTTATCCCCTAGAGTAACTGGGAAGCTGGGAGGAGATTTTATTATCCCTATGTGACTACCGAGAGAACAGACTTTGAACTAAGAAGGTTAGAACACGGGTCTAAAGTCACACACCAGTCACAGGAAGAGGGACACAGAACTAGGTCTAGGACCCTGGAGCACGCACCATCTGCCTTTCCCATCCTAGAGATTTTATTAAACAGTACCAACCGAACAAAATATACCAACCTACTACCTTCATGGTTTTACAAGTGAGGCATATAAGGAGGCCCCTGATCACCATCAGTGTTTCTTAGAACAACAAAATTCCTGCTCCACCAAAGAAAGAAAGCGAGTCATGCTACTGCTCAAGGAACTTTCAGAGCCAGCCAATTCCACAGAAGGTCCATAGGTCATTAACAAGCAGCTCTATGTGGCCTTCATCAATTTCCTGGACTCTGGAAAAATGAGCCAAGAACCTAACAGTGTCTGTACTTAGATGTAAAGCATGTGATCAGGCACACTGTGGATGCCCATCTCATGTGAGCCTTCAGTGTCAATGCATGAGGTGGGAATGCTCAGCTAAAGAACCTTGTACAGCACAGATCCTGTCTACAGAGCTTGATGACTGACTCAACCCTGAAATCACAGACCAAATCTGAGTTTTAATATTAATTGATAACTATGGAAATTCAAGCACTGAGATAATATTATTCAATGACTATTGATGGAGAATTTGTTTAACTAGTTTTTAAAGGGTAAAATAATCAGGACCTTCTCAAATAATGTTCTTCTCAAATTCCAAATGCAAAATCAAATGTGAGGTTGCTTAAGGACTCTGATCACAGTTTATACAGGGAGCTACACATTTTTCAGAATCAGAGTGAATCTGCTTATGTCTGTAGCATATGGTATATGCTCTAAAAGCTCAAGTAGGATGTAACTGTGCTGTTACATAAGGATGGTGAAACTTTAATCTCACTAGATTATATGATAACATATAAGAAAGACTTCAAATTGTTTTTCATGTATTTCTGAAAAATATTCCAACATTTAAGAGGCTGAGGCAGGAGGATCATGAGTTCAATGTCAACCTCAACTACATAGATAAGCTCTGTCTAAATAAATACATAAATATCTTCTTTACGGTGAGAGATTAAGAATGGGGAACAGGTGTAGTGATGACAATAAATGGTAGCAATGAGTGCTGACATGGTGAGCTGGTTGAAGAAATCTGTACACATGATAGAAATGCAGAGAAACATATGCATACACACGCATACAGAGAGACCAACACAAAAGAAAATGAAAGCTAATAAACAATTGTTTACCCTCATTAGTAAATAACATGAAAATGAGTTTTATTTTGTTTTGTTTTAATTTTATTTTATGTGTACTGGTGCTGTGATGGCTCATCTTGGTTGTCAACTTGGCTACATCTGGAATCAACTAAAACCCAAGCAGCTGGACACACCAGTGAGGGATTCTTCTGGATCAGATCATCAGAGGTAGGAAGAACCATCCTAAATGCGGATCATTTGCAGTTGGATAGCTCACCCTAAATCCAGGCCACACCTCCTGGTGGCAGACCACATAAAAGGACATAGAAGAAGGAAGCTATTGTTTTTGTCTGTGGGTCCTCACTCTCACTGGCAAGTTCACTCACCTGCTGCTGAGGCATTCCTTCACTCCTATTAGAACCTACTTCTTCCAGACTCCAATATAGGTGGAAGACTACCCAAGACATCCAACCCTGTGGACTGAACAACTGGATTACTGACCTTTCTGCTGGGAGGCAGCCTGTGGTGGTTTGAATAAAAATAACCCCCAAAGGGAGTGGCACTATGAGGGGGTGTGGCCTTGTTGGAGGAAGTGAGTCACTGAGGATGGGCTTTGAGGTTTCAAATGTTCAAGCCAGGCGCAGAGTCACTCTCTCTTCCTGCTGCCTGAAGATCCAGATGTAGAACTCTCAGCTATCTCTCCAGAACCATGTCTGCCTGCATGCCATCATGTTTCCCACCATGATGAAAATGAACTAAGCCTCTGAAACTGTAAGCCAGCCCCAACTAAATGTTTTCCTTTATAAGAGCTGCCATGGTCGCAGTGTCTCTTCACAGCAGTAAAAACCCTAAGACAGAGCCATTGCTGAAGTAGCTGGACCACCACCTGCAAGCTATTCTTTTTAACATATATAGTTTAACATATATACTAGTTCTGTTTGCCTGCATGTGTACCAGGGTCTCATTCTACAGCTCAGAATGACCAGGAATACACTATGTAGCCCAGGCTGGCCCAGAAGTTTTCAGCAATCATTTAGCCTCCTGAGAGCCACCACACCCAGCTCACAATATCAAAATACAAAATTATCATTTCTCCTGTCAAATGGGTAGACGTTAAAGAAACCACTGACCATAAAGCCACATGAAAACAAATGCAGAAACATTAATTATCACCAAAACAGAGTGTTGGTTTTTGGTTATCTTATTTTTCTCAAAAATCCCATCAGAGCCAAAGAACAAGGAAGGACTTTGCAAACAGGGAAGAGTGACAGTGATACATGGGTCTAAGGTTCTGTCAGGCTAGCGGAGCTAGAAGGAAAATGAATTATAGACCTAGAGCCTCATCTCTTCAGTCATCAGCCATGCCAATGACAAAGATTTAGAATGCATTTTACAGCACCCAGTTGTCTTCAGTGACCTAAGTGCTTTTCCTGTCAGACACAGACAGTAATATTCTGGCCTAATGAAGTTCATCTTACTGTGACAGAAACACCCCAGGAAAGCAGACAGCCCTCAGAATCACCTGAGGCAGCACAGGTCCTGACAGCCAGACGATATGTTATAGCCAAATGTAAGGACATCTCTGATTCTGTGCACAGGGTGTCTGATGTCTGAATCTGCCCGCAAAGCTGACGCAGTGGCAGGCATCTAGGAGAGCCAGGCAGGATCTTGGGCTGACTGACCTAGAGTACAAGCACACGGGCTGACATTCTCGGGCTGACTGACCTAGAGTACAAGCACACGGGCTGACTGACCTAGAGTACAAGCACATGGGCTGACTGACCTGGAGTACAAGCACACAGGCTGACTGACCTAGAGTACAAGCACACAGGCTGGCTGACCTAGAGTACAAGCACACAGGCAGATG
>PVIU01033013.1:0-12899 GCA_004026605.1 Ondatra zibethicus | reverse complement strand
AAAAAAAAATTTTATTTCTTTAATTATGTTCTTGAATGGAAAAAATAAAACAAAACAATGTATGGAAAAAATAAAAAAAAAGACATCCTTACATCATTAAACAAATACAGCATAAACAAATGTAACACACTTTTATACAGTTAAAGTACTATTCCACAGCATAAACAAATATAACACATCTTTGCATAGTTAGTTAAATATTCCACAATATAGTATGCTACAGTAAAGAGAAAATGTGATGTCATTTCAGTTTTCCATAGAATATTTTCTGATATGGACAACACATTGCCATTAGAAAGAAAGCTATAAAACATTTGCGTGTGTGTGTACGCACACACACTTGTTCCCATGCATGCATCTGTAAGAGGACAACCTTAGGTATCTCATTCCTTGGGCATTGTCTCCCTACTCTTGGTATCCTAGATTGGCTAAGGTAACTGGAGATTTCCCTGTGTCTGAGATTATGAGAGTGTTTCACTGTGCCTGGTGCTTTCACATGGGATGGAACACAGGTTGGTGTGCTACTAGTTGACCTGCATCTCGAGCCCTGAAACAGTTTTTAAGTTGGTATGTTATAAACTATATACTCTACGATGAAATTTCCAGTTAATAACAAATGCAAGAGCTAAAAAACAACCTTAAAACTGAAATCTGTTTCTGAAATTAAGAAATGTGGGTCCATAAGATGATTCAGTGGGTAAAGGTGCTTGCTGCACAGGCCTGACCCACCTGAGTTTGGTCCCTGGATGATTCCACTGTGGAAAGGAAGAACCTACTTTGGAGTTGTTCTCCACACACAAATAGCCCATGCACATCTGTACTTAAGCATACACACAGTGTGCACACACTCCTCCTGCCATACAGTAAGAGCAAAAATGGTTTTAAAAATTTTAAAGAAGAAATGTAAAAACATTTTCCTAGGCTGGGGAAGTAGTTAAGCTGGTAGAATGCTTGCTGGGTTGTACACTTCTGGATTAGATCTCCAGCATCATGGAAACTAGGTGTGGTATGTGAGTACAATTCCAAAACACAGGAGGATCATAAGTCCAAGATCGTCATCTGCTACCTACCTAGCAGGCCATGTTTCTTAGGGGACAGTTGCATAGCTAGTAAATTAGAAAATATAAGCTCAGACAAATATAAGAAACCCTAAAAAAATAGCTTAGTTCAATGATCTGCTGTTGACTGACAACTGTGCGTTGTCTAAAAAATCCAATAAAATTAAATATGTAAGTAACTTACAGGGTATAGAATGACTATAGAAACATAAGAATATATAAAAAAAAGTAATGAAAATGTAGTTAAGTAATGCTAAAGCCTTTTCTTTCACTAGAAAAAAATTATGTGGTGCTGGGGAGATGGCTCAGTCAGTAAAGTGCTTGCCACAAAAATATGAGGACTATAAGCCAAATGGTGGTGGCACATGCCTTTAATCACAGCACTGGGAGACAGAGGCAGGCAGATCTCTGAGTTCAAGGCCACCCTGGTCTACAAAGTGAGTTCAGGGCTACACAGAGAAACCCTGTCTCGAAAAACCAAAATAAAAAAAAAAATAGGAGGGCCTGAGTTCAGTTACCAGCATCACATAAAAGCCAGGCACGTAGTGCATACTTGGAATCCCAATGTAGAAAGACAGGCAACTAAAAAGGGCTGTGGTTTTCCCCCTTCCTAATGCTGTGAGCCTTTATGTTCCTCATGTTGTGCTGACCCCAGTCATAAAGTTATTTTCATTGCTGCTTCATAACTAATTTTGTTGCTGTTACAAGTCGTAGTGTAAATATCTGTTTTCCAATGGTTTTAGGTGTCTCCTGTGAAAGGGTCATTTGACCCCAAAAGGTTGTGACCTTCACATTGAGAACCACAGTGCTCTAGGACTTGTTGGCCAGCCAGTCTAGCCAAACTGGTGAGTTCCAGGTTGCCTATATCTGAAAGTTGAGGTTTTCAGCTCCTGAGGGAGCAACACCTAGATTGGCCTCTATCCTCCATGTGCACACACATGCACCCAATACACATATGCACATGTACACACTTACTTGTGTACACATAAGACCAGACAAGTTTTCTTAGCTATAGTTTGAAGGTGCTATAAGCAGAGTCAGGGCTACAAAAAGAAAGTAGCATCAATGTGGATGATGCTAATAATGTTTATCAGGGAATAGTTAGCATAGCTAGTAAATTAGAAAATATAAGTTCAATGAGATGGCACATATCTAAATCCCAGTACTCAGGAGGCTGGGTTAGGAAAGATTGTGAATTCAAGGCCCGCTTGAGTCATATAAGAATACTCTGCCTTGGGCTGGAGAGATGGCTCAGAGGTTAAGAGCACTGCCTACTCCTTCGGAGGTCCTGAGTTCAATTCCCAACAACCACATGGGAATTGTGCCCTCTTCTGGCCAGCAAGCATACAGACAGATAGAACACTGTATGCATAATAAATAAATAAATCTTTTTTTAAAAAAAAGATTACTCTGTCTCCCAGAAAGACAGGAGGTCAGGAGAGAGAGAGAGAGAGAGAGAGAGAGAGAGAGAGAGAGAGAGAGAGAGTATAAATATAACCCTACAAAATACAATATAACCCTACAAAATAACCCTACAAAAGACTGAAACCCTCAACCTGTCAGGCACAGATAGTTTTGTGAGCAACCCCTTTAAAATTTTTTTCTGAACTTAGAGCTGTCCCTGCTGGTGGGGGTGTGAGAGAGCTGGTCCTGAACATTTGAGAATGGTAGAGTCGGAGAGGTAGCCCCACAGCCTGACTTGCAGTGGCATGGGTGAGGGAGAGATACTCCCCTCACTCCTCACCCCATATTGCAGGGCAGAAATGCTGGTTTCCAGGTTTAGGAAAGTGGGAGAACTGATCCTGTACCTTGCCTGGGCAAAACAGTAGAGCTGGCCCTGGGGGTGTGAGTGCATGTGAGCTGGCCCTGGGGGTGTGAGTGCATGTGAGCTGGACCTGAGCGTGTGAGAGTTGGAGAGCTGGCTCTGTTCCTTGCTGTCTGCTACATTGGGTGAGCTAGCTGGGGCAGTGCTGGAGAGCTCACCTAGGTGGTGATAACGAGGGAATGCTGGCAGGCTAACCAACCCAGCTACCACTCAGGCCCAGAACCAGAACTACAAGGTAACCCACCTCATCTATGACCTGCTGGAGCATGTGAAGGGGCCAAACCTGCAGATCCAAAGCCACAGAATCTCCATGATACAGAACAACAACAGGATACCCAAGAGGAATCCCAATGAAGGCCCAGTATTGATCGTGTAGCAAAAGCCAGAGGACTTATTTAAATGGACACTTACAAATAAAGGTGTATGGACTAAAGGGTGTACTGTGTGATTCACTGGGCTAACTACAGCTTCCATGCCAAGATTGTTGTTTTGTTTTTACTTTATTTATTTTTTGTGTGTGGGAGGTTGCAAGGACAGAGGGCAGAATCAAGGGAACGGGGAGATGAGTGGGATCTGGATGCATGATGTGAAATTCACAAAGAATCAATAAAAAGTTAATTCTTTTTCACAGCAATATTTGGTAAATAAGCTCACTGGGATGAAAGACAAAGTTGAAATTTCCAATTGTTTTTCTAAAGTTTTAATATCCTATGTTAAAGTTGCCTTGGAGACTAAACAAGTTAATATGAATATACTACTTAGAATATGCCTGGGATCCAGAAAGAACTCAGTAAATATTAGTGCCACAGAAATAACAGCAGTGGAGCATTAGAGCACAGCACACACAGAACATTTAAGCTGTGCTGTGTCTAAGCAGAATATTCTAGGACTGCCAGCATAAAGTAATATATTTTAAATACAATTGTGTATTAGTAAGTAAAGATTACAGGTTTTGAAATGATTTAGTTAAGTTGGACATTGATTCTGGGGGGAGGAAAGCCAGCTTAATAATGTGTTAACAAATTTAAAACCACACAAATACAGTTAAGAATGTATTCATGGGCATATAGTAGAGATTAAATGAAGGAAATGCTCTTATCCTATTATTTTTAACTATGATGAATATGCTGAAGTCGCAGAAACCAAAGAAGTGTAATACAGAAAAAGTCTGACACTTTGATATAATGTCCAGGGCTCTGGTGGGACATTCAGTAACTCGTGTTTAAGAATAACTTGCCTTGTTGAAGTCATACTCAGTACGGTAACTCCCATCTGGTGGTGTCATACATTCAGTTAGTCTAATAGGGGAGCCAAGACACAGCTGTTGTGGTCGTAAGGAGCTAGGGAGCTTATTGGACACTGCACCTTCCTTTCCTTCCCCCAGTCAGAAAGCTCCAGGCAGCTTTAAAAGCCACTGTCCTTTGCTATCCAGTTTTCCCTGTCACAGTTTATAGCACTAGCATACGAGAATTGCTTCATGAGACAACAGGCACTGCCGGCATTTGGGAGGCAGAATCAGGAGGATGTCTGTGCGTTTGAGACCATCCTAATGATGTGATCGCAAAATTGGTCTACAGAGCAAGTTCCAGGATGGCCAGGGCTACCCTGCCTTGAAAGACCAAAAACAAAAACAAAACAAAAAAACAAGCATACAAACAAATAACAAAACGAACCTGGCACTGATGTGGTGAGATCTTTTTTATTTTTGGCACTTTTCCTTTTTCTTTTTCTTTTTGCTTGTTCTTTCATATATATACACATACATATGATATGCTTGTATGTGTGTATATGTATTTGTATGTCAAAGTTATACATGTATGGTTGTGCATGGAAATGTGTATGCATGTGTGTGGAGGTTATTATTGAAGTTGTTATTTTCCTTTTTGTTCTCTACTTTATTTTGGGGGGAAGGGGCAGAATCCCTCTCTGAACCTGGAGCTTTCTCTGACTTTGACTAATTTAGCCATCCAGCTTGTCCTGGGCATCCCCATTCTCTCCCTCCCAAGTCCTAGGATTGCAGGCACCTGCCACAGCTGCCTGGCTTTGGTGTGGGTTCTGGGCATCCAAATTGTGGTCCTTATGTTTTCCTGGCAGGCACTGTACTCACGGAGCATGTATCCCAACCCATTAGTTCTTCCAGATTATGGTAGACATTAAGTTATAAGTAGCTTGAAGGGTTCAAGTTGTTGATGGGTGACTAAAGTTGCCAGAGACAGATATACTGAGAAGTGGTGACTGACAAGGCTGGCGACAGTAGGACCATCAGCTGGAATGACACAGCCTTCTGAAAGTGCTATTTTAAGTCTGGGAAGATGGCCCAGAGCATCTTCATGAGTCCAGAGAGACTTGTGTGAGGTTGTGAGTCATCAGAAGCCCACAGCATTATGGATGTAGAAGGATGAGCTTTAGAATCTGGCAGACCTGGAGTTGATTGAGACTTGGAAAGTGATCATAATAGGTTTCTTCACACACAGCAGAATTGATAAGTCAGTGGATAAATAAAGGTAGAAAACTTCATATAATCTGTTGCATCTCTCACTTAAGATAGCATGGTTCTCAACCTGTGGGTCACCACCCCTTTGGCTTCACATATTGAATATTTACAGTTCATAACAAAATTATAGTTATGAAGTAGCAATAAAATTATTTTATGATTGAGGGTCACCACAGCATGAGGAACTGGTATTAAAGTGTCGCAGCATTAGGAAGATTGCCTTAAAATTAATAGCATTTATGTAATTAAGGCAATGAAGCAATAAGATATTTAGTTTAATAGAGAATCAGCTTTATCTAAATGCTTCATTTATCTATAACTGAAATCTTATTCTATATTAATTAAAAAATTCATTTATAGAGTTCTATCAGGTCAACCTTGCAGATATAGAATGGATTTGAAGTATATTCCCCTTCCTGTTCTACCATTCTCTTCTTTCCCTTCCCCTTCTCACTTCTGTCTCTCCCACTAGTCTGTCATCTATACATTTGATTTCAGTTACATTTAACTTCTGATTGTTAGTAAAAGCACACTGCATGTAATTAGATAATGTACTATCAAGTGTATAGTCCTTACATGCAAAAATATCCTCCTATGTTCCCCTTGCATCTGTACATAATGATAGCTGCCCTGTGTAAGATAGTGAAGTTTCAAATTTCAATTTATTTCCAGTTTCCTAATATATTCTGGGTAGTCTAATTTACTTTGAATCTGTCAAAGGTCTCAAGTTACTAATGTCCCCTGGCTGGGTAATTCATTGCTGTTCCATATTTATGCATTTGTTAGCTTAAACTAAACATACTTTAGTGATCTGTGCTAAAATAATTTTTGTTTAGCAGAAGACTATAGATAGGAAGCAGGAAATTTCCTTAAAACCACAACTTCCTTTTCATCATCCATTGTTGAAGTAGCTTAACTGACAAAAGCCCCTGGCGGTTCTTCCCTGGCTTTGGAAAGAAAAGCTCAGACTTGCTTGAACTGGGCACACACAGACATACGCCCACACACATGTGAATAAAAATAAATCTTAAAAAATTCAAAGCTTTTCCATTTGATGTAAAAATGTTACATATAAATTTTTTGTTATGTAATACTTTATATGGCATCATGTTTAAAGTATATGTAGATGCATATTAACAGATAGACCTCACCTTATAATGGCTTGACTTAACAGTGTTTTTGACATGTTGTGGGTTTATCTTCTGCAACTGCATTGTTATAGTGGTATACTATTTGTGTTTTAATAAATAAAGCTTGCCTGAAGATCAGAGGGCAAAACAGCCATACTAGTCAGCCATACAGGCCAGGGAGTGATGGCACACACCTTTAATCCCAGGACTCAAAGACAGAGGCAGACGAATCTCTGTGAATTCATGGCCACTCTGGGCTATACAAGATTGAATCTGTCTAAAAGAGAAACAGAACTCACACAAAGGTGATCTTAGTACTTGGGATCCCACCCCTTTTATCTCAGCACTAGGGAGGTAGAGACAGGAGCAATATGGCTGGGCAGACAGGAATATAAAGGGGAAGAGACAGGAACTCAGTGAAGTATGGAGTCTGAGGTTGGAGAGCATTGCATGATCGCCCCTTTGACCCTTGGTAGAGGTAAGAGCTCTTTAGTGTTTTCTCTGCTCTGCTTTTCTGGTCTTCAGGTTGAACCCCAATATCTGTCTCTGGGTTTTTATTATTCATACCTCACATCATAGTTCTGAGCACTTTTTTTGAACATATGCATATATATGCATGTCTAGCCCCACAGCTAAGCTGGGATGTTATTGCTATAGAAATACAGGGGTCAGGTACCTTAAGACTTCTGGTTTCCATCCTGTTCCCAGTACCGTTGCATTGACAGTAGTGAGGATTTTAAGTGAACTGTTTTCTAATTATTCATTATAAAGCATTTCAAATTATATGTAAAATAGAATAATTAAACATCTTAATATAGATTAATTTGTGAAAAATAGTACCCTGTCCTCAGAATCCAATCCAGGCTCCAGACCTCTTACTCAGTCAGGTGCAGCTTCCCACAGCTTGACTCCCCAGCCTTTCCTGCAGCCTATTTTCTCAACTACCTGCTCCCGGATTTTCCTGAAAGTGCTTTAGATACTCCACATATATTTTTCGCGTGGGAGCTTCCTCTGATTTAACTGCCCTGCTTTTCAGCTTTGCCTGTTGAAACTCTGCCCATGGCTATTTTGGAAATACTCCTTTCAGGAACACTTTTCTTGGTACGTTTCTTCTTTGCCTTTCAGGTGTTGAGGTGTTATTTATGTTTTTTGACTTTCATATTTATTCAGCAAATACTTGGGCATATGCTGTGTTAAAAATCATGACTGAATTCCTTCTGTTTCTTCTAAATCACGCTCACTGATGCTAGAAACTACACCATCTTTATTAGTCCCTCTTCAGTTTAGCATAGTATTTTGCATGTAGAAGCCTTAAATTGAATTGTGATCTCAACAGTTGAACCTCATTTTTTCCCATGATATTTATTGAGCTCTATATTTTTCTCTGCTCCCCTCCCTGCCACTTCCCTCCCTCCTTCAACCCTCTCCCAATTTCCCTATGCTCCCAATTTACTCAGGAGATCTTTTTATACTTTATACTTCCCATGTAGATTAGATCTATGTAAGTCTCTCTTAGTGTCCGTATTGTTGTCTAAATTCTCTGGGATTGTGGTGTGTAGGCTGGTTTTCTTTGCCTTATGTTTAAAAACCACCTATGAGTGAGTACATGTGATAATTGTCTTTCTGTGTCTGGGTTACATCACTCAAAATAATGCTTTCTGCAAAATTCAAGCTGTCGTTATTTTTTTCTGCTGTGTAGTACTCCATTGTGTAAATGTACCACATTTTTTTAATCCATTCTTCGATCAAGGGACATTTAGGTTGTTTCCAGGTTCTGGCTTTGACAAACAATGCTGCTATGAACATAGTTGAGCACATGTCCTTGTGGCACGATTGGGCATCCTTTGGATATATACCCAAAAGTGGTATTACTGGGTCTTGAGGAAGGTTGTTTCCTAATTTTCTGAGAAATCGCCACACTGACATCCATAGGGGTTGTACCTAAGCTTGCATTCCCACCAGCAATGCAGAAGTGTTCCCTTTTCCCCCACAACCTCTCCAGCATAAGTTGTCATCAGTGTTTTTGATCTTGGCCATTCTTACAGGTGTAAGATGGAATCTAAGAGTTGTTTTGATTTGCATTTCTCTGATAACTAAGGATGTTGAACATTTCCTTAAGTGTCTTTCAGCCATTTTAGATTCCTCTGTTGAGAGTTCTCTGTTTAGGTCTGTACTCCATTTTTTTATTGGATTATGTGTTCTTTTGGTGTCCAATTTCTTGAGTTCTTTGTATATTTTGGAGATCAGACCTCTGTCTGATGTGGGGTTAGTGAAGATCTTTTCCCATTCTGTAGGCTGTCATTTTGTCTTGTTGACTGTGTCCTTTGCTTTACAGAAGCTTTTCAGTTTCGGGAGTTCCCATTTATTAATTGTTTCTCTCAGTGTCTGTGATGCTGGGGCTCTATTTAGGAAGTGGTTCCCTGTGCCAGTGGCGTTCAAGTGTACTTCCCACTTTCTCTTCTGTAAGGTTCAGTGTGGCTGGCTTTATATTGAGGTCTTTGATCCATTTGGATTTGAGTTTTGTACATGGTGATAGATATGGGTCTATTTTTATTTTTCTACATGTTGATATCCAGTTATGCCAGCACCACTTGTTGAATATGCTTTCTTTTTTCCATTTAATATTTTTTGCTTCTTTATCAAATACCAGGTGTTCGAAGATGTGTGGATGGTCTTCTATTCGGTTCCATTGGTCCTCCTGTCTGTTCTCATGCCAGTACCAGGCTGTTTTCAGTACTGTAGCTCTGTAGTATAGTTTGAAGTTAGGGATTGTGATGCCTCCAGAAGTTCTTTTGTTGCCCAGGATTGTTTTGGCTATCCTGGGTTTTTTGCTTTTCCAAATGAAGTTTAGTACCGTTCTTTCAAGGTCTTTGAAGAATTTTGTTGGGATTTTGATGGGCATTGCGTTGAAAATGTAGATTGCTTTTGGTAGGATTGCCATTTTTACTATATTAAATCTGCCTTCCCAAGAGCATGGGAGGTCTTTCCATTTTCTGGTGTCTTCTTCAATTTCTTTCTTGAAAGATTTAAAGTTCCTGTCATACAAGTCTTCCACTTGTTTGGTTAGAGTTACTCCGAGGTATTTTATGCCATTTGTGGCTATTGTGAAGGGTGCTGATTCTCTGATTTCTTCCTCAGCCCTTTTATCATCTGTGTACAGGAGGACTAATGATTTTTTTGAGTTAATCTTTGCCACGGACCGGCTCAGGGGAACCCCTCAGACCGTGGGAAAATCAGGGTCTTGGTACCAGGAAGGCACAAGTTAGGCAAATGATAGACAGACACAACACACAAGGGAGTGGTTTGAATCTGCTGCGATTTTACTGAATTCATATTTTATTATATAGTAAAAGAACAAACCAGAAGGTCACGTGTCATTACTTGGCACAGCATGAAGGCTTCTTTTAGTCACATTAGCGATGAGCACGTCCTTGGAAAGGGAATTCTTATCCTTGGGAACATAGACATCAAACAAGTGGTTTCATTTTATCCAGGAATAGAAAGTTTCTGTCTTATATTTGCTATCATGGCCCTTCTTTTTTCTCACCCTTTCTTTATCTCCTCTAGTGACTCTCTGCATCTGCTGAATTATACGTCTTTGTATTTTCTTATGTAGCAAACACCATTGGGGTTAGGATCTAGCAAGCCTATCCAAAAATATTCTATTTTTGTCCCTCAAATATCATATACTTATGACTATCATCCTCATAACTTTCTGTGTATGGAATGGGGTCATCTGGTGACTCAGTTGTACTTCTGGGTGGTTCCCACCATATATCCCTTATCTTAAACTTTATTAACCCATTAGCCTTACGTGTTCGAATACTCAATCTTGCAAGGGATTTTATCCTAGTTTCTTTATTCCCAGAATGGGGGTTTCCTAACAACATCTGGATCTTAACTTATGTTTTCCCCAAATCATCAGTCCTATTTAGGAAAATTCCTGCTGCTGTAACTCATCCATAACCCCCCCCCCCGTATTTGCACAAGGGCTTGAAACACTGGAGGCATCTCGAGCACTATTCTAGTAGAACTAGAATAGTAGAACTATTCTAGTTCTTCCTTGTCTCTCCATTGCACTGTGCTATTTCCTCCTTCTTATAAAATCCTCTCCTCCCTGCCCCTTACTGTTTAACTAACCTCTATGGTTATTTGGATTATAATACACATACAAAAAGTTTAAAAGCTAACTTGCACATATAAGAGAAACCATGCAATATTTGTCTTTTGAGGCCCATGTTACCTCACACAGGATGTTTTTTTCCCCCAGCTCTATCCATTTGCCTGAACACTTTATAATTTTATTTTTTAAAAATTTCCATTCCTTATGTGAGCTCAGGCAGTTATTATGCAAATGTTTATAGTTTTTTTTTTTCTTCAAGACAGGGTTTCTCTGTAGTTTTGGAGCCTGTCCTGGAACTAGCTCTTGTAGACCTGCCTCTGCCTCCCAAGTGCTGGGATTAAAGGCATGCGCCACCACCGCCCGGCTGTTTATAGTTTTTGAAATAGCCTCACTATGTAGACTAGGTTGGCCTCTAACTCAGAGATCTGCCTGATTCTCAGTGCTGGAATTAAAGGCTTGTGTCATCAGCACGGCCTCATATTCTTTTTTTAAGATTTATTTATCATGTAGACAGTGTTCTGCCTACATGTCTGCCTGCATGCCAGTAGAGGGCACCAGAATCTCATGACAGATGGTTGTGAGCCCCCATATGGTTTCTGGGAATTGGACTCAGGACCTCTGAAAGAGCAACCAGTGTTCTTAACCACTGAGCCATCTCTCCAGCCTTCATAATTTCATTTTTAACAGCTAAATAATGTTCCAGTGTGTAAATGTTCCATGTTTTTATTATCACTCATCAGTTTATGGACATCTATGCTGTTTCCAGTTTCTAGCTACTAAGATCATCAGTGAACATGGTTGAGTAAGCATCTGTAGTAGAATGAAGTATCCTTGGGGCTATATGCCCAAGAGTGAGGTAGCTGAATCTTGAGATAGGTAGATTGATTTCCATCTTCCTGAGGAGCACCTACATTGATTTCCATAGTGGCTGTACAAATTTGCACTCCCACAAGCAATGGACGAGTGTGTTACCCTTAGCCTCCCATCCTTATCAGCATGAGCTGCCATTTGTTTTCTTGATCTTGGGTATTCTGACTGGGGTAAGATGAAATACCAAAGTAATTTTCACTTGCTTTTCCCTGATGGCTAAGGATATTGAACATTACTTCAAACATCTCTCAGCCATTTTTGGTTTCATCTTTGGAGAACTTTCTGTTTAGTTCTGTACCCTGTTTTTAATTGAATTTAATTTAATTACTTGTTTTCTTGATACTCAGTTTTTTAGTTATTTATATATTTTAGAACGTACCCCTCTCTCAGAAGTATAGTGATATTTCCCCATTTTGTAGGGTACTGTTTTGTATGAATAACAGTGTCCTTTGCCATATAGAAGCTTTTCCGTTTCATGAGGTCCCGTTTATTAATTGTTGGTAGTGGCTGTGTTATCAGTATCCCATTCCTTGCCAGTGAGTTCAGGCTCATTCTCCGCATTCTTTCCTACCAGGTCAGGGTGTCTGGTCTTCTGTTGAATCCTGTATAAAATTTTTACTTCTCTTTGTTGCGATTTTTAAAAGAGAAGTTAGATTTTTTTCCCCAGTGTTGGGGTTTAAACCAAGGTCCTTCAATTTGCTAAGTCATTTCTTACTACTGGCTACTCTTCAGCACCATGAAAGGAGATAAGGGTGTTGCTCTGTGCTAGTGTGCTTGCCAAGGTGTGCAAAGTCTTGGCTTTGATTCCCAACACCATCTGCATGCATGCACACACACACACTGATAGATAATAGACCAATAAATGAAATTCTAGGCAGTCTTACTTTGGCGTCAAACTGTTGGACATTAATACTATTGTACCCCAGGTATCTCAGTCTTCTAGTATCCTTGGAATATATTGGATATGGAACTGTGTCACATTCTGGTAAAGTAAAAAAAAAAAATGCGTTTAGGTCAAATAATATTACAGGAAACCCGGTCTGGGAAGTAGTGCTGCTTTTTATTCTGTTCTTTGTAGAGCTCATTTTAGAGAGCCTTAAAAGGTTTAGCCTTTAGGTCTCCCTTTCAGGGTTCAGTTAAAGACACCACAAATAGCTAAAGGAGGGCTGAAGGCCTGGGTAAAGAAGTCTACCCACAACAGGTTCCACCTATCTATAGTTCTTTATTCTTCTGTCTTCAATCCATCATTTCTTGTTGTTCTTTCTTGTCCTCCTCATTACAAATGTTCCCAGTCATATATACCCTTAAAGCCAGCAATTCTCCAGCCCTAGCAGGTTTCAGGACCGGAATTTTTTTGCCCCATAGGAAATCAGATAAGGGTTCTCTCTCTCCCCCTCTC
>PVIU01033012.1:0-12911 GCA_004026605.1 Ondatra zibethicus | reverse complement strand
ATTGGACAGCCTATCACTGGGTCAGCCCTGGAGAAATGGCATTGGACAGCCTATCAGCAGGGGGTCAGCCCTGGAGAAATGGGATTGGATAGCCTATCACTGGGTCAGCCCTGGAGAAATGGGATTGGACAGCCTATCACTGGGTCAGCCCTGGAGAAATGGCATTGGACAGCCTATCAGCAGGGGGTCAGCCCTGGAGAAATGGCATTGGACAGCCTATCACTGGGTCAGCCCTGGAGAAATGGCATTGGACAGCCTATCAGCAGGGGGTCAGCCCTGGAGAAATGGCATTGGACAGCCTATCACTGGGTCTGCTCTGGAGAAATGGCATTGGACAGCCTATCAGCAGGGGGTCAGCCCTGGTGAAGACTTGAGCTTGAACACAGAACACCAAGTGACAAGTGCATCACCACACAGCAGAACAGTACAAATACAACACTGGACAGAGCATAAAGAAGACCCTTGAGAGTTTCATGAGAGCTGAGCGGCGCCTTTTCGAGGGTTGGTGGGAATGGGGGTCTCAAGGGACTGACAACTTGTAACACTCTGAACCTGCCTGCGAAAAACACCAAGAATTGAATTTTAGAGTTATCAAAAAGCTTCAGGACAGAAAAATTTACAAATATGGAACGTGCAGCTATATCAAAGCTGCACTCCACTCAAAGGAAAGTTGTTGGCTTTTCAAAGGGCTTCTGAGGTTTAGCAGCAGCTTCTTTCTCCAGAAGTGCATTGGTGCTAACCCACCCGGGAAACAAAGGGCTCCACACTCTGGGGATTTTGCTCATGTCTAGGGGGTCACAAATGCCCATGTCACTGTCAAGGTATGCTGAAACATGAGTGAAGCCTGAGCCACGTCTGACCCTGCGGCTGATACTGAAAATAGAGTTGGCTTGGATCAGAATGCAACCTTAGCTGTTGTCGGTCACCAGCACCTTGGGCATCTGCTCCTAAGGACATGATTTTTAATCACATTTTCTCATTAAGAAATTTTACTGTACGCTTGAGGAAAAATATATCTATGTGATTAACAGGTTTTATTCAATAGGGGTTTTTCTGGTGCTTTGAAATGAGCATCTTCTGTTCTGAACTGTGTCTGCTAACTGCTGGCTCTAGATGCCTTGTAGCTCAGATCACTATCATATGACCTAAGGGGACAACAGTCCCTATACTGGTGAGTATATTAAATCATGAGTGGACAGTGTCTGGGAGAGAAGATGTCAGATAAAACCAAGGCCTGGTTTGGCACAGGCAGTAGAAACTGCTAGCATTCTGGAAACAGCCATCCTCCTTGCTGGGCACCACTTTGCACTAGAATGGAAGTCAGTTCCCAGGAGTTGGTGGTGGGTGTGTGTAAAAGGGTGCCTGGGAACACACCAGGAAAATAGCACAAGCCTATCACCCAGTGTGACCATAACAACAGGTTCACAAATAACAGAGAGGGACCAAACCTACAAACTGTAATCTATAATTAGAGTCCCATCCCAGGACAACCCTACAGACAAACAGCAGTGCCGGGTACTCGGGTTTCAGAGAACTCCTAAATGTTGAGTGGCTTTTTTCAGTGAAGTTCACCCTCTCGAAATCCCTTGATTACTTCATGGGAGAAAAGGGCTGAGGAATTCTGTTCATGTCTAACCATTATTAATATGTAAGTCTGCTGCTAAGCCATACTGAGTACCGAGGCCCCTGGATCATATAATGCCAGACCCCTGTCTGGCTCAAGTGTTAACACAGAGTACCAAAATGAAGGTATTTTGGTTAGCAGACAGGAGCCTTCTCCTCTTAGCAGCAGTTAATCATAAATTAGCATTTCTGAAGAAAAGTGCACCGAATCCCCACAGCCAGCTCCTCCACACACAGCTACAAAAGCCTTCTGGACCCACGCAGCCCTCCCACAGGACAGGCGCCCAGGAAATCTTGGCTGACAGGACCAGCTCTTTATAACCGCAATGTGGGAGACACTACTTTTTAAGACCAAACTTCTACTTTGCGGGTGTAGGGTCCTGCTCCACTCTTCAGAGGCCATACGCAGACAGACCGAAGCTCACAGATGCTATCGCGCAAAGCGGCAGATGGATCGCAAAGGCTTGGTCCTATGTCCAGTTTGGAAGGCAAGCCTGAGAATGTGTTCACACCCCAAAGCCTTGGGCATCCATGTGAGCCCCGGGAAGCAGGTGGCTTGAATTCTTGATAAAGAAGGGAGTATTCATTGCTATACAAAGGCTCTGCTTGAGATTCTCCAAAGATGTGGATAAAGGGGAGAGGATCTGGAGTGTGACAGAGTCTGACCGAATCCCTCATGTGTCTACTCTGCGTGGGTCCAGGATGGACTCTGGCTAATGTGGCTTAACCTTCGTACCTGAGTTTTATTTTTTCACTGACCCTTCTACATCAACCCCGGGTTTCCTTCTGTGACAGACAACATGGGCACAAGCAAGCTCTTCCACGCTGCCCTGTGTGCCCACGCAGATTTGAGTGAAGAAGCAAAGTAGATTGAGTTAATTTTATATGCTTTAATATTTTATAGTTATTTCTTTCATTTATAAACTATTTTTTGTTCCATTGTTAACATTTTATAAGAACCTTAATGAACTGTGTTCTTCATGTAGATTTTAATCCACCTAGATCTTATATCTGTATCTTTAGTGAGTATGTATGTGCTGTTTTACAAAAGACACCTTTTACTCAGTTTTTATAAATTACATTTCTGCTGTTGTACTTCTGTATACTGAACAGAACACACCATCCCCACTGTACTTGCACTGAACATGGTTCGGTCCAAGCTCCCCAATTCGGTTCTCATGCCCTAATTATCTCTATCAGAGCCAATACTGTACTATCTACCCTTATCACTTTGTCTTTATTAAAATAATTTCCCTCTTTGTTTTCCTTCTCATGAAAACTTGGCTTCCTGTCTCCAACAGCAGAGGTTATCTCATTGCTACACAGCTTTGAAAGGATATATTCTGTGCTCCCTGGAAAAGCTCATTGTTGAGTTATATCCCCAATTGGGAGGTCAAAGAGTTCAATAAGGCAAGTTTTGTGTTCTGGGAACATTAAAGAAAATACCTACACATTGTGAATGTGTACCATGTGCACAATTGTTAAAAGTCATTGTAAAAGATACTAGACAGCAACTGACTTTAAAAGACTGGGCAGTTGATTTTCCAAACTTTTAAAATTTTATTAGCTACTAAATCTTTGCTCATAGAATCATCTTCTCTGTAGATCATAAAACAGAAGGAAACATCGCCACTCTATGAGCTTCCCAGTGACTCTGTTCTCCTCTCAATTTTAATAGTTGACTTCTTTTCCCGTGTTCTTTTCAAGTGTTTTCAACACCAACAACAGCAGAGAAGCGCCCTCACACTTCCTTTGTGGTGCTGAATATCTAAGTCTATGGTACTCTGTGTTAACGTTAACACACTGTGTGAGTTACTGGCAAAGGTTTATCTTAGTGCAAGGCTCTACAGTTTCTTTGAGTATCTGTTTCTGTAAAGTTTATACTTTCTCCATTGAATTTTCTTGGAATACTGTCAAAGTGTATTGATTATGTATGCAGGGGGCTATTTCTAGACAGTCTACTGTGTTCCACTCCCCTAAATGTCTGCTTATATGGACACTTAATTATCCTGATTATTGCTGATTAACAGAAAATTTTCCATATCTAATAGGGTATGACCTCTGTATTCTATTTCTTCTGCTACTTCCCTCCCTTCTCAACGACCTCAGTATTGTTCATTTATACACACACACACACACACACACACACACACACACACTCAGGGGCCTGGGTTTTTAATGCTCTGCAAACAGTTGTTGAGATCTTGACTTGTTGAATCTATAGGCATTTAGGAAGTGTTAGATTCATGAACAGGATTCATCTCTCCAATCCATCTCCTGAGAGAGGGAGAACTGGGTATCAGTCTTGTCCCTAAACAAATGGACATAGGAACAATACAAAATGGACTCAGTAAGGCAAGTGTGTGAGAAAGAAAGAGAGAGGAGAGAGAGAATCAAATATTTGAAAAGGAGTAGGAGATACAGAGCCACTGAAGGATGGGAGGAGACATACAGATACCATGGCTTATGTATGCAATTCATAAAAAACAAAAAAGAAAGGAAAGAAAATTAAATTTTAAATTCTTTTCAACAATGTTTCAGTTTCCTGCATGGAGATGTGTTGCATGAGGGCCTGCTTGTTTGTCCCAGCCACCTGGCTAGCTTAGCCCTGAAATAATCACATAGAAACTGTATTTATTAAAACACTGCTTGGCCCATTAGGTCTAGTTTCTTACTGGCTAATTCTTACATCTTAATTTAACCCATTTCTATTAATCTGTATATTGCCATGTGGCAGTGGCTTGCCAACAAAGATTCTAATTGGCGTCTGTCTCAGGCAGAGGATCCATGGCTTCTCCCTGACTCTGCTTTCTTCCTCCCAGAATTCAGTTCCGTCTTCCCCGCCTACCTAAGTTCTGCCCTATCAACAGGCCAGGGCAATTTCTTTATTCATTAACCAATGAAAGTTGCACATGGACAGAAGGACCTCCCACACCAGAGATGTTGTACTTGTTTATTCAAATTCACTGCCAGACACTCTAATTTTGATGCTACTTAAAAAGATACTTTGACTTCGTGCTGGATACTTACCAAATATAAAACTATAGTTTATTTATCTCGTTCACCCATGTCCACCACAAAGGCACTAACCTACTCCCCAGCCCTGAGCCTTTCAACTAGGTCCCACAGGATTTCCCACAGAAACTAGTATGGTTCCACACAATCATAACAGCAGACACAGATATGATTCTAAATTTTCTAGCAGTTATATATTGGAGGCAATCTTAATTAAATATAATTGTTTCACTGTGTAGTAACTAAAGTGACATTCTTTTTGTCAGACACCATCCTCAGGGTCGTCATTGACACTGGTGTACATCTCCAGCTTAAGCAGAACCAGCTGAAGTACTGCGGAGCCAGGGTTGGTGACTATGCTGACATGAAGGGACTTTTACTTCTCTCTAATCTGCATGGCTTGGATCCTTTGGTCCTTTCCCCTACTCAGGATGCTAGGTAAAAAACTGAAGGGCAGAAATGGGAAAGACCATCCCATTTGATCCCTGATGGAAAGGGACTTCATTCAGAAGTTCACGGCTAAGCATGACCCTACAGTTTGTAATGGCTTTTATCAGTTAAAGTAAGTTCTTATTCCAGATCCCTAGGGGACCTGTAATTTACCATAAACAAGTGGTGAATTTTGTGAAGTAACTCTTTAGCATCTGATGAAAGGCTGATGTAGCAATTCTACTGAAATGATGATTAATGTGCCAGATCTCAAAAACAAATCTTTCAGTATTAAATCAACTTTGCATATTTAGGATAAATCATTTATATATTATCTTTTATTTATATGTATTTTCCATATATACCAATATTGTCCTTTCTGTCTTTATACACATGCACATAGGTGTGTATGAGTATTAAAACTGGATAGATTCATAGTTTAGATTTTATTTATACTCATGAAAACTACAGTGCATATTTCTTTTTATAAAATGTCCTTGGTTAAGGCATGAGAATAACAATAATTTCATGACATGATTTAGGAAATATCTTTTCTATTTTGTGTAATTTTTAATACTATGATTATTTTTTCTTAAATATTTATATAACTTACCAGAAAAATCATTAGTTTTGGAAATTTTTTAAATGAAAAATCTTAAATTTTTATTCAAATTATTTTTAATCTTTTTTCCCAGTTATTTCTAAATATATAGATCTATTCTAATTTAATTGCAAGGAATTTATCATTTTTTGGTTGGGGCTGTATAATTCATTGGGTAAATTTGTACAAGTCAGTTTTCTGTTACTATAAAGATATTTGAAATAATCAACTTAAACAAAACAAAGGTTTATTTGGGATTGTAGTTTTGAAGGTTTTAGCACATAGGTAGTTGGTCTTGTTACTTTTAAGTACATCATGTCTAGACAGTATGGTTGATGAAGCTACTCAAGCAGCCAGAAAGAAAAATCAGGGACAAGGAGTGGGGTGCCAAGATCCCCTTTGAAAATATGTCCCCTAATTAGCTAAATTCACCACACTAGGCTTCATCTACTAAAGATTCTATCAATCAATAGAACCAATGTCTGGGGATCACATGAACACATGGTCCTTCGGGACATTCACACTCTAAACTCTAATAGTTGCTCACAATAGTTAGTTTCTTCTTATCCATTCAAAAACTACAGAATCTATAAATAACCCTTCTCATATTCCCAATGCTGATGAACTACCCCCATCCTTGTTCCTGATCAATTGGCTGGCGTTAGATTGATTATTCTGGTCTTCTCAAAGAATCAGATTTGATTTCATTGATCATCACTGTGATTTTTCTGTATAAAATTTCAGTGTTTACGTTTCTTTTATCCTGATAGTTTACACACCACTTTCTAGCTTCTGAAGGTGGGACCTGACCCTATTGACTGGAGCCCTTCCTGCCTTCTAGCTAAGCCACAGCTGTGACACTCCCTCCGAGCAATGCAATTTTGAAAGTATTGCACGTGTTTTCATTTTATTGAGCCCAATATTCATTCTAATGTCCCTCATAATTATTTCTTGGACTCATGGGCTATTTAGAAGTAGGTTGCTATTTTCCAATTACTAATTGATTTTCCGGGTTTCTCATGTATTGTATGACGGCAATCATTTCTAATTTAGTAAACTATGGCAGCCCAGAACATGTTCTTTCTTGGAAATTCCATATACATTTGAGAAAGTCGATATGTTGCATTGTTGGTAGGAATATTTTAGAAATAAGCTTGACCAACTTGTTCCGTAATGCTATTCAAACAGCTTATATTCTTATGGGTTTTTTTTCTTGCTTGTCCATCAGCTATTAAAATAAAAGTGTCAAAATCTCTGAATGGAAAGCATGTATTTTGAATCACTCTTCACTGGGGTACGAGCTTCAAGCCCTTAGGTCCCTGTGATAAGATGATTCCCTGCCCCGAGGCAATGTCTCTGTTAGATTCTCCAGTTGAGTGACAGCTGTGTTGCACTCCTGCCCCTTCCTGTTTCCTTCTCTGACCTTGGTTAAGTCCAGCATCACATGCTCCTTAGAGGTCTGCAGAACAGTGGTGCGCTCAAGTTCGGGAGCGATTCCTATTCTTTTCCCTCCCCTCTCCCCTTTCCTAGCCCCTGAGTGGTCTACCCTTTCAGATTCCAGCACATTGCTGGGGTCTGTTTACATCCCCCTCTCTGGTTGCACCAGAATGGCATGGGACAGAAAGCTGGGCAACCCTAGACACCATCATCTCTTTCCCCTCTGTCGCAAGTGTGTTTCCTGCAGTATATTTCCCACTATCTTAAAATTATTGCTTCATTCATTTTGTCCCTTGTGAGTTGCTTGAGGTGGGAAAGTAACTTGGGCTTCTGTTACCTCATCCAGCTTCAATGCACACATCTCTAGTGCAGCCAACATCAAAATGAAATGATTGCATGACTGGATTTAAAATACTTGTTCATCTTAACTTTAAATTTATTAGACAATAAAGGTGCTAAAAGCAACTTCCTGCAGAATAAATTTAACATAATCTGCACTGGGGCATAGAATGCCATATATTAATGGACCCTCAGGCACCAAACCTCCTCTGTAAAATAACAGCTCAATTTAAGCAGGCAAACAAAAACAATCAGAAGTCATGTGTAGCAAAACCAAGACTTTTATTAGGCCCATCAGTCTGCTCTCAGCCTAAGTCAGCACCCATCCCATTTTATTCTAACAGAAGCAGCCACCCTCAAAGGCTATGCTAACCTATTTCTCTCTGTCATTCCCTTTCCCCAGGATTCAGGTGTCTGGAAGAACCTTCCTCATAACAGGAACTTCTTCCCTTCCTGAAGAAAATTCAGGGGCCAAGAACAAATGGTCTTTGGGGGTTCTTAGTCTTTGAGATGCAGCATCTTCCACACAGTTCCTTACTCTCCCCTCAGCATCTCAGCAGACAAACAGGTGGACAGATCCCCAGAGCCAGTGAGGCTGTGCTACCCCTAAGACCAGCTTTGAAGGGTCCGCTTTGATGTAATGCTTTACTATCATGGTTTGAAAATGTTCACTAAAATTTGAAGCAGGAGACCCACAACAGCACTTTTCTGGGGCCTACATAACAGATTCTGGACACAGACTATGTCTAGGGTTCAGTTTTCAGTCTGATGAGCCTTTGGACATTTCCACGTGCAAAAACAAAGAAATATGACTTCTATAAACTGTATCTTATCAGATCCTCTGTGACGCATATAACGGGTTAAAGGATGGCCCACTCCCTTCAAAAAGCCGCTCTGGAGCCCTAGCCTGGGACCTCAGGCTATGACCTTATTTGGAATAGGGTCATCATAGCCATTCCTAGTTAGGATGAGGGCTTGTGTGACTGAACTCGTATGACAGATGGTCTAGAAGATTATCACATGACAACAGAGACACACAGGGACTTTGCCGCATGACGGCAGAGGCTGCCTGGCCTGACACAGCTGCAAGCTAAACGTGACTATGGCAACAGGCAAAGAGCAAAAGGCCAGGGAGAGACAAAGCAGGAGCATGACCCTGCGCCCTGCAGAACTGCAGTCCCCAGGCAGCACTATGGTCCTATGCTGCCACTGTTATAAAGAGGAATGGGAACTGAGGCCCCTAGCCAGGGTCTCTACTAGGGAAACACTATTAATTCTACTCCTGGAGGGTGTCCTGTCCTTGTCCCGAGGGTGACCTTCAGGGACGTTGAGAGGATGGCTGCCTGTGCCATCAGCTTCCAGGCTCCAGCAGGGGAATCCCGGCATGCCCCAAGAGTTTAGAGAAACCGCAGATGGTAAAGCTGGGATGTATCACCCCAGGCTGCAACCGTCCGACTGTGCCCTTCTATGCTTCATGCTGCAGGTGCAGCAGTACTGACAGGTGGGGCCTGGAGTGGGTGATTGGCCCTAACTGGGCCAATCCGTCCCCCATGCCTTCCCCATTAGACTCAACATCTATGCCCCTTTCCTGTCCGTTTGCCACCACGTGAAGATACCATAGGAAGGCATGGTATCAGAGATAGGGAGCACCGCCCACCAGAAAAGTAACTGGTTGGCACAATGATCTTGGATTCCTCCTTCTCCAGGAGAAAGGGTGTCTGGCTTTTTGAAGCCCATTCTCTTTGGAGGGACACCTTGCCCAGCCTAGATACAGGGGGGAGGGCCTTAGTCCTGCCTCAAAGTGATGTGCCAGACTTTGTTGACTCCCTGTGGGAAGACTTATCCTTTCTGAGGAGTGGATGGAGGGTGGGGTGGGGGAAGGTGAGGGGGAGCGGAAGGAGTGGGAACTGGAATTGGTGTGTAAAATGAGAAAAGATTGTTTTAAAAGAAAAAAAACGAAAGAAATATCTCCATGTGGTCCTTCATTACAGCAGGACAATCATCAAAACAAAAGCTGGAAATGTTTCAGTAATAAATGATGGGAACCTGGCACTCACTGCAATCTTAGGGAAGCAGTTTATCTGATTAGAGACCTCCTAGGGGCACAGCGCCTCTGCACAGAGAAGGCAGGTGGCCTGTGCTCAGAATAGTATTTAAAGGCATTAAACAGATTTTGGGGGGAGGTATGGCATGATAGTTGATTTTATTTTTTGTTTGTGAACAAATGTGTTTACTAGGGTACAGGAACACAGGTAGCTCAAAACTCTAAGTGTCACCCTGTTGTCACGGAGGACTCGGGAAAGCCAGATCACTGGAGTCCCAACCTCCAGTGAACCTTACATTCTGACCTAAGACCACAAGCAACCGGGGGGGGCAAGTAGTGTTTGTTGACTGTGCCCCACTTCTCCGAAGGGATGCTAACAGCCTTTTACTATCACCGGACACAGCTCCACCGTCACCATAGCGTCTGGCTTCCTCCATCGTCATGACTGTGTGAGGAAGGCACCATACAAGCCATCACAGCTTGCTGCTCCATGATGGCTGATGGTCACATGGGGAGTTTGAGAGCAGCCTGGGTAAAGACAGAGCGAAACTCTATCTCAACGAAACAGAAAAAGAAGAGGACAGCACACAGAACACGGAATAGGACATTCTAGATTTGAGTCTTCTGTGCTTTTCCCTTGATTATTTACTCCTTGATAGTTTCAGACCATCATTCACACAAGTCCATACAGTGCACGCGTGTGTACAATGGATTTCAGTCTTTTCACATTCTGTTATCCTCCCGTGCCCCTCCTCCTACTAAAGCCCTTCTTTCTGAGAAGCCCCCTTGCATCTTCACGTCTTCTGTTTGTGTGCTAACCACCTAGTTTAATTATAATGGTTGGTAAGTTTCAATTGTCTACTAATTGGATTAAAAAAATACCCAGGGCATTAACAAAGCACTCGTGTGTGTGTGTGTGTGTGTGTGTGTGTGTGTGTGTGTGTGTGTGTGTGTGCGTGTGTGTGTATAAGAGTGCCTCTAGAAAGGATTAAGGTAGCACCATCATGGTGCTCAATGTGGCAGCACCATCCCGTGGGCTGTGACCCTGAGCTAAATTAAAAGAGTAAAGGAGAACACTGCATTGCTCTTCTTCTGGTCTCAGATCTTCCCACCCATAATCAAGCAGCCCCACACTCCTCCAGCACAGTTGAGACCTGCTTCCATTGCCGTGGCCACCAGGATGGATGGATGGTACCCTCCAGCCGGGACCTCCTCCTTTACATTGCATCCTGTGAGCAACCAGTCACAGCAACAATAAACAGAAGTGATACCAATACCCCCCTCCACCTCTTCCAGCACCTTCTGCAGGGACAATGTCACATCTGCCTTTCTATATCCACAAAGCTTTCTGGGAGATGGGAGTCAGGAACAGGGGCTACACGTAAGACAATGCAAAGCTCCAACCAGAGGAAAAGGAGAGCACAGTTAGCAGAAGAAACACGGTGAGGCAGGAACACCGACCTGTCTGTTAATGCCTGCTCATCTACAAACGGGAGACTCCGGGCTTGGCTGGGAATGATCTTTAGGTACACCAGACTCTGCAGGATGGGATCAACATCATCAGGAGGCATGTCCTGGTTAGTTATCTTGGATCTACCAGGTTGCCAGCCCTGTCTGTGAGAAGGGAGCCACAGATCTGAGGTGCACTCTCTGCTCTTTCCTGTCTGAGTCAGGGGAGGATGGTACTAGTGGCCACAGAGAAAAGGAAGCCTGAAATACAGAACACTGGAGGAGCTAAGTGGGGTGTTGCTTAGCAACTCTTAATAGGAAATAATTTAACTGGGAAGTTATTTTTTCCTGAGAACTTGCTGCTCCAGCCTGAAGATAAGGATTCATCCCCTTGCTTCCGGCAGCTCCCCTGCGTGTATGCCTGGGTGCCTGGGTGCTTCCACATAGCCCCAACCTGAGAGGAAAGAAGGCCTGTTTATAAGAGCTCTAACACAGTGAACAATAACTTCAGTGTCAGTCTAAGAACAAGGGATCCCCAAATAGCACTGCTCCCTATGGTACACAGGAGAGGCACGCAGTGCGCACACGCCATGGGCACGTGGACTTCCTCTGCCTGTCAGGTCCCATCTCTCTTACAGAATGTTGAAGAAACCGACTGTAAATGAAAACCTCAGCTGCTGACTCAGAGCTGGATCAGTTTACGGTTCTGGCATCTCAGAAGAACCCCCTACATGCTGAGTTTCTGAATCTCTAACACAGAAGTGGTCCAGAGAAAACAACCCAGAGTTCCTAAAGGTGCTCCTTCCATGTCAAACAGTAAGCTTGGGTACAAGTGACAGTGGATGTGCAGAGATCAACTGTGCTGCTACCGGGATGCCAGATGTAAACAAACACCTCTTCTCTCCCTGCTGTTTCACTTTACACAATTTGCTTAACCTCTCTGGAATTCGATTTTCCCACCAGCCAAAGACAAGCAGTAATAGTACTGACGGCACAAGTCTGTACTGATAAGTGAGGTGTGTGAGCTCAGCGCCTGGTGTTGGGAGAAGCCTGGGAGTGTTGCCCAGCAGTCTTGTGGTCGAGTTTAGTAGACGGTTATGTTCTTTGTACATTCATTCAGTCCTTACTGTAACTGCTTGCAGTCTGGTGAGTGTGTGTGTGTGTGTGTGTGTGTGTGTGTGTGTGTGAGTGAGTGTGCATGTGAGCATGCGTGTGTATGTGAGTATGTGCCTGTTTGTGTGGCACCAGGTCATAGAGTCTTTAAAATACACTTTGGAGCTGGTCATTTAGCTTTGACGGGGAAGGTGTAGTGTTAGCAAAATGTACTTTGGATGCTGGGTGATGGCTCAGAGGCTCTGAGTTCTGATGCCCGGCACGCACAGGAAGTAACACACATCTGCAAACCCTAGCACTCCTGTGAGATGACGAGAGTCTCTGAAAGCCCGGGGGACAGCCAGCCCTGTAAGGCTCTGTCTCAAACATGGTGAAAGGGGAGGGTGAATTCCGACTTCCACATGTACACTGTGGCAATGCATATCATCGCTCATTCACAAGCATACATAGAACACACACATCATACACACTCCGAAAACAAAAGGCAAAATAAAGTGCATATCAGACACGGGGTGGGGGTTGGGTATCATCAAAGAACAGACAGACAGATCGGTGCAGCCTGCCTCATGACCCTAAGATGCCAATCTCCTAGGCCGACCCCATGCTCCTCTGAAGAAAACCTCTGACCGGAGAAGGGGGAAGCTGAGGACACAAACAGAAGCAGCTACCCAGGGGCACAAGGGCGATGAAAGCCCGGCGAGGGGCATGGCAGGTATCGGTGCAAGGCCAGGATAATTTCCCCCCATGCTGTTTGGGACCCAACTGGAGGGAGAATTCAGAAATGCTGCCTCCACTCTAAACAGCCAGTGCTGTGTGGGATCCCAAAATAACTGTACAGCAGGCTTAGTCTACCCAGTATGC
>PVIU01033011.1:0-12890 GCA_004026605.1 Ondatra zibethicus | reverse complement strand
AAAGAATTTCCCCCTACTATTCTCTTATGTTTATCCTCATGAAAAATGTAATTAAAACCTTGATTTTTTGTGCAGTTTTATCATTTTCTCTAAAGTTACTCTGTGCATAAACTGTCACTAAGACCATGATGTTCTAACAAAATAGAGAAGAACTCACATTTGTTCTTTGAATACATCAACTCCTAATTTGTAGTTAGCAAAGGCTTTAACAGACTGTGAGATGTACTGACATGTTGAGCAAAGACATTTATTCGAGATAAAAAGTATCTTTATACTTAGTGAATAAAATATTCTTCTAACTTTTATCATTTGATTTTTGTCTGAGTTTAATTTGCCTTTGATAGACTTTTTTAACACCGTAAAATGAATCTTGAAGTTGTCAGTTTTACAATTGAGAATTTGTATCTAGGAATTTGTTCCATGTGTCTAATAAGGAAGTTGTAATTATGAACTCTGAAGCTTGTAATAACTAGTAGGGGTTGTGCGTGTGTGTGTGTGTGTGTGTGTGTGTGTGTGTGTGTGTGTGTGTATGAAGTATAGGACAATGAACAGGTTCTGAGTCAGCCTTTAAGAGTCCACATTGGTTTCAAATCTCAGAACCACTCTGGGATAAGAATCTCCAATTAACTTTCTTAAGCTGGAATGGGAAAGGGAATTCTATTTAGGTCATGATTTCTGGAAATATTTTGGGAGTGATCAGGGGTGATGGTATTCGAGTTGTTTGTAACTTTTCTTAGAGAGGTAATAAAATCAGTGGTGAAAAGGTGAAAGAAAATAAAACACATTAAAAACAAAGGCTGGATCTGGAGGAAGAAGTTTGTGTGTAAGCTACTTGCTGGATAGCCCTGCTCTCTTGGCTGTAGTCCCCTAAGCAGTTCTTCTGCCCTACTACCACCTACTGCACCCCCAGAGATCAGGCAGCATCATTATTACTGCCCACCCCCAACATTCCCTGCTTCAGGCCCCACATGTACCTGGAGGAAGGGCAACCACCCGAGCCACAACCGCCCCCCACCACAATAGTTGGAGGAAGGGATGGGTATTCAGCAGTGTAAGAATACATTCAACAACAAAAAGAGCAACATGACAGCACCAGAAGTTGGTGGTTCTATAACAGCAAGACCTGAACATCCCAAGGCAGATGAAGCATAATAAAGAAAACCTTGAAAACAACTTTATGAAGACGATAGAGGCCTTTAAAGAGGAAATAAATGATTTCTTTAAAGACATTGATGAAAATACAAACAGAAAATTGGAAGAAATCAATAAATCCCTTATAGAAAGCTAAGAAAACCAAGAAAAAAAAACAATCAAACAAGAGAAGGAAGCAGTTCATGTCTTGAAAATAAATAGAGGCAGTAAAGAAAACACAAACCAAGGGAATTGTGGAAATGTAAACTATGGGTAAACAAATAGGAAATACAGACAAATGCAAGCATAACCAACAGAATGCAAAAGATGGAAGAGAGACTCTCAGGCATTCAAGATACAATAGAGGAAACATCTATTCAGTATAGTACTGTAAGTTCTAACTAGAGCAATAAAACAACAAAAGGAGATCAAGGTGATACAAATTGGAAAGAAAGAAGTCAAACTTTTACTATTTGCAGATGCTATTGATAGTATAAAGAAGTGACCCCAAAAACTCTACCATCAAACTTCTACAGCTGATAAACACCTTCAGTAATGTGGCAGGCTGTAAGATTAAATAAAAAAAATCAGTAGCCCTCCTCTATACAAATGATAAATGCACTGAGAAAGAAATCAGAGAAACATTATACTTTACAATAGCCACAAATAACATAAAATGTCATGGGGTAATTCTAACCAAACAAGTGAAAGACCTATACAACAAGAACTTTATGTCTTTAAAGAAATAAATTGAAGAAGATATCAGAAAATGGAAAAATCTACTATGCTCTTGGACAGGTAAGATCAACATAGTAAAAATAGCAATCTTACCAAATGCAGTCTGCAGATTCAATGCTGTCCCCATCAAAACTCCAACACAATTCTTCATAGACCAGAAAAGAACAATAATCAACTTCATATGGAAAAACAAAAACCCAGGATAGCAATAACAATCCTGTACACTAAAGTAACTTCTGAAGGCATCAACATCCCTCACTTTAAGCTCCACTATAGAGCTAACATAATGAAAACAGTTTGGAATTGGCATAAAAACAGATGCATGGATCAATGAAATCAAGTTGAAGACCCTCTTATTAATTTGCACACCTATGAATACCTGATTTTTGACAAAGAAGCCAAGGTTATACGATGGAAAGAAGAAAGCATCCTCAACAAATGGTGCTGACATAACTGGATGGTGGCATGTAGGAGAATACAAATAGATCTGTTTCTATCACCATGTACAAAACTCAAGTTCAACTGGATCAAAGACCTCAACATAAATCCAATCACACTGAACCTCATAGGAGAGAAAGTGAGAGGTAGCCTTGAACACATTGCACAGGAGACAACTTCTTAAATATAACCCCTGTAGCACAGACACTGAGAGCAACAATAAATAAATGGGCCTCTTGATACTGAGAAGCTTCTTCAAAAAGCAAAAGATACATTCAACAAGACAAAACAACCAGCCAGCCTAGAGAATGGGAATTTTTTTCTTTTCTTTTTTATTTATTTATTTATTTTTTTTTTACCAATGCCACATCTGACAGAGGACTGATCTTAAAATAAACAGAGAATACAAGGAACTAGATATCAAAATACCAAATAACACAATTAAAAAATGTGGTAGAGATCTAAACAGATAATTCTCAACAGAAGAAACTCAAATGACCAAAAAAAAAAAGTTAAAGAATTGATCAACATTCTTAGTTATCAGGAAATGCAAATCCAAACAATTCTGAGATACTATTTTACACCTATCAGAATGACTAAGATCAAAAACAATGCTAACAAATTATGATGGGGAGGATATATATGGAGTAAGGGCAGCACTCCTCTATTGCTGGTAGGAGTGCAAACTTGTACAGTCACTTTGGAAATAGTATGGCAGTTTCTCAGAAAATTGGAAATCAATCATGTCAAAACACAGCAATACCACTCCTGGGAGTATACCCAAAGGATACACATTCATACCACAAAGGCACTTGCTAAAGCATGTTCATAGTATCATTATTTGCAATAGCCAAAACCTGGAAACAACCTAGATGCCCCTCAACCAAAGAATGCATAAAGAAAATATCATACATTTACACAACAGAGTATTGCTCAACAGTAAAAAATAAAGACATCTTGAAATTTGTAGACAAATGGATGTAACTAGATTAAACTATCCTGAGTGACCCAGACCCAGAAAGACAACCACAGTATATACTCACTCATAAGTAAATATTATATGTAAATTAAAGGATAGATAACCAAACTGCAATCTACAACTCCAGAGAAGCTGGGTAAAAAAGAGGACTCTAAAGGTGACCCTCACGGAGGATCCCAGGAAAGGCTCAGAGGTTAAGAACACTGACTGCTCTTCCAGAGGTGCTGAGTTCAATTCCCAGCAACCACATGGTGGCTCACATCCATCTATAATGAGATCTGGTGCCCTCTTCTGGCATGCAAGCATACGTGGAAGGAATGTTGTATATATAATAAATAAATAAATCTTTAAAAAAAGATTTCCTGGGTAAACTGGGAAGGGAAGTAGAAGGAAAGTTGAGGGTTGGAAACAGGAGTGCTCCAGATGACCAACCAAGTTGGCGCAGGGATGAAGATTGGAACAAAAAAGCGATATCTTGATAGAGGGAGCCATTATGGAATTAGAGATAAACAAAGTGTTGGGAAATCCTCAAGAATCCCCAAGCACGACTCCAGCTGAGACTTCTAGCAATAGTGGAGAGGGTGACTGAACTGTTCTTCCCCTATAATCAGATTTGTGACTACCATAATTATCACCATAGAATCTATATCCAGTAACTGATTGATGCAGATGCAGTGATCCACAGCCAAGCACTGGGTTGAACTCCTGGAACTTAGCTGAAGAGAGGGAGGAGGGATCATTTGGGAAGGAGAGATCATGATCAAGATTGAGAAAACCACAGAGCCTTCTGACTCAAGCTAGTGGGAATTCATTGACTCTGTACTAACAGCAGGGGATCCTTCAGGGGACCAAACTAAGCCCTCTGAATGTGGATGACTGTTATTTGGTTTGATCTGTTGTGGAAGGGGGACTCTCAATACGATCTGGACTTACCCCCTGTGCATAAACTGTACTTTTGGAGCCATTTCCTACAGTGGGATACCTAGCCTCAGACATGATTCAGGGTGTAGGAGCTTGATCCTTGTTAGGAATATTTCTTAAGATGAGCCTCTCTGCTGATGCAAATAATTCCAATCAGACCAAATTAGACCTAATAAAAGAGGCCCACGTTTAATGCAGCGCTCCTGGGTGGCCCAGGAAAGCATGACAAGGGGAAAAGAGAAGGAGAGACAACACAAAACCCGGAGACTACATGTTCCTTTTTTGGGCGGCAGCCTAAATAGCCTGTGGGAGTGGTCCTGACCCTCTCTGGGGAAGAGTCAGTGCTTGGCCAGCTTTCCCAGAGAAGGTTGAGTCCAGACCAAAGCAACTCTCAGGGAAGGAGGCTTGAAATGGAGCTTCCTGCTCCATTCCAAAGATGGGTGCCAGGGGCTGGGATCTCACTTCTAACCCAAAAATCCTATCTCATCTTGGTATACCAGTGTTTGATGACTCTTCAAGGAAGCCTTACCCTTCTGAAGAGTGGATGGGGAGTAGGATTTGGGGGAGTGGAGGTAGGAGAAGGGGAGGGAGGGGACACTGGGGCTAGTATTTAAAATTAAAATATTATAAAATAAAGACCAAGTTTAGGCAATCATTTGCTTTTATTATTTTATTTCGTTTGTGTATAAACTGTATTTACACATGGCAACACAAACAATAAAACTGGATTTGGTGATACATATAAAATTAACTTTTAAGTTCAACATTGAGAATCAAATAAGAATCCTATATCACATACACTTATTTTTTTAATAAGTTAAATCCTCGCAAAAACTGTTTTGATACAGAATATTTTATTTTCCCTTTCTTGTAATATCCTTTTTTTCTTTTCTATGAGTATTATTCAGTCTTTAGTGTTTAGTCATAGAACTTTTTTCTATGAGTTATTATTCAGTTAACACAAAGTATAATCATTATTACTGCCATAAAATTCAATTATTTGTAATCAAGAATGCCTAGTGTTCTTTCCTAACATTCAGATTATAATTAGAACAAAAATATATTTATGATAAAATTATGAGTGAAAATTCATTTTTCATGCCATAATTATAAAGAATATGTTTTAAGTTCAGTTGCCAAACAAATAAAAAGGATACTGTTAACAAAACACTCCACAAACTATTATCAAATACATGCTTTTGCTCATATAAATGATACAACCAAAAATATTTTTGAGTCTGAAATATTGTGATATTTTTGTACCAAATGCTAGCAGCTTTAAGACAGTATGTTCTCATATAATTATAGCTGACACACAGTGAAAATAATTCAAAATAACAATTTTTATTTAAATATATATTTTACAGTTTCTAGGAAAAGTCATATTTTAACAATATTTCCAACAGTATTTGAAAAGTGTGTTATGTTGTCCATAATTATCAGACCTAGAAACCTGAATCAAGCTTGTGCGTCTTTTTATTAATTAAATTTATTTATTTGTTTTTATATCCTGACTTCACCTGCCTCCTCTCCTCCTATTCCCTTAACCTTTATACACCTCCATCTACTCCTTTGTTTCTTTTCTGAAAGGAGCAGGCCTGAATTGGGTGTCAACAAAGCATGTCTTATGAAGTTGAGGTAGGACTAAACTCCTTCCCTCATAATCAGGCTTTGTAAGGCAACCCAGATGAGAAATGGGTTCCAAAATGTGTCCTGCCAAAGTGTCAGGAACAGAATTGCCTCCACTGCTAGGAATCTCACAAGAAAAACAAGTTATACAATTATCATACATATGCAGAGTGGTAGGTCTAATTGTTATCACAAAATCTTTGTTCAGTAACTGAATGAAGAATATGCAGAAATCCACAGCCAGGCACTGAACTAAACTCTGGGAATCTTGTTGAAGAGAGGAAGGAGGATTGTATGAGCCAGGGAGGTCAAGATCATCACTAGGGAACCCACAGAGACAACTAACCTGAGTTCACAGGAGTTCATAGACACTGGACTGACAGCTAAGGAGCCTACATAGAATCGACCAAAGGCTTCTACATGTATTTGACAGCTTCTGTTTTTTTTTTTTTTAAATTCTTTACCAGTTGAGACCTATTGATTCAGAATTTTGAGAAGAGTGTGGATTATGAGTCTATGAAAGAGAAATTAAGGTAAATATGAAATAAAAGGTAATAAAACTCTGTCTGTTCCTATAAATATAAGCTAATTTCATAAAAGTATACATGCATACTTTCAAAGTGAAAAAAATACCATTCCTACATCAACTTTGACACCATTTTTAAAATACAGTTGGAGATTTGGAAATACTACTATTTAGATTAACATTATCAATGTGATGTAATTCTACACTTATATTTGTAAAATTTGTGAAAGCAGAGGAAAACATTAAAGACAAAATTTTATATTTTTTAAAATTGATAATTAACATAAACACTGAGTATTTCATAACTAATAGCTGATTTGGAGCTCTTTTATTTGTATATATTGTCAATCATGCTCAGCCCACCCTTACAATCTCAATACTCTCTTCAAATTTAACAAAAAAAGTATCAGATCAAGTAGTAGAATGAAAATTCAATCAATCTTTATATTAAGAGTGCCATTATAGTTTGGTGAATAAAAAGGTATAATAAGGCCTGAAACTTACCAATTATTACTTATTAGAAAAAATGAGTTAAGATTACAGATAAGATATACAGAAAAGATACTAAGAAATATATATATAGTCAGGAAAACCAATCTTCTATAAATAGCTACCTAAGAATGATGGAGTAGCCACATGGAATTATCCCCTTTAAGAGGCTGAGTTAGCTCTCCCCATCAACTGGACCCTGTAAGCTACAAGGCCCACTCCACCCCCAAACTCTCCAAACTCACCCATCACCTGCTATATCAGAGGACTCCGCAGCAAGTGCTGAAACTGTACACAGAAGACCAAAACGTGGGTGATCAGTCAGCCAGCAGGGCACCCACTTTCTAAGTGCTTAGTACCCAAGTAAACTCTCTGCCCCTCCCCCACTGGCTTCAATTTCACTAGCCAGCCAGCAGGCAAGCTTCCTGCAGGTAGTCTGCACCAATATCTCCCCCATCAATCAGACTCTGGAAGCTACAAGGCCTACTCTGCCATCGAACCCACCCATCCCATGGTACCTCAGAGGACTCTGAAGAAAAGGCTGCAACTGCACATAGTGTAATGATCAGCCTCTTTAAGAGACAAGCCATGCCCAGTCCAGTCCAGCTTTCCGCCTCAGCCTAGCTCTTTCTCACTCTGTCCCCCCCTCTCGGAGAGGCAGCTGCTGTTCCCCTCCCTTTTCCTTTCCCCTTTCTCTTTTTTCTCTCTCTCTTTCTCTTTTTCCCTTTCTCTCTCTCTCCCCCTTCTCCCCTTTTTCCTTCCCCTCAATAACCCACCTAATAAATGTTCAGCTTTACTCTGCATGGCGTATCTGTCTCTCTCTCACCTGCCCGCCAGCCCGCCACTGCCACATGGCTGGGAACCAGTCCCCTCCTTTGTTTGGTGACCTGCCATGTGGTCTCGACCCCACAGGGGGACCGCAGCCACATGGAGACATGCTGGCGTGGAGTGGGTCCCCTGCCTGCTGGGGAACTCGCGACAAACATATTACACATAAGGGACCAAGAGATGAGTGATCAGCTAGCCAGCTGGGCACTCTAAGCCCTTGGTACCCATGCAAAAAAAACTTGAGACCCTCCCCCACCTGCCTCAGTTTCATTAGCTAGCCAGCAGGAAACCTTCCTGCAGGTAGGCTGCTCCAACACTCCTCCATCAATTGGGCCTTGTACACGACAAGAACCACTCTGCCCTCGAACCCACTCATCCCCTGCCACCTCTGAGGAACTCTGAAGCACAGACTGCAACTGCACACAGCAAACCAAGAGACCAGACCAAGAGTGATTTCAGCATCTCCCTGAGACACTGACAGCAAATACACAGAGTAGACTAAGAGAAGTTCCCTAAGACACAGACAGCAACTGCAAAAATTAAACCAAAAGGCAAAGACACTGCCGGCACCCACTGAAAGAAGAGATGGGTAGGCGGCACTCCAAAACTTCATTCAACAACCTAAAAAGCAACATGGTAACATAAGAACCCAGAGGTCATACAAAGGAAGACCTGATCATTCTAACCGAGAAGCAGCAGAAAAAAAATTGATCTTAAATATAACTTTATGAAGATGATAGATAGATCCTTAAAGAAGAAATGAAAATTTCTCTTAAAGAAATGGAAGAACAGACAAACAAAAAATTGGAAGAAATCAATAAATCTCTTAAAGAAACTCCAGAATATCTTTTTGGGAACCGAGTCTTTTTGGATGCACACCTTCCTAGGCCGGGAGGGAGAGGGGTGGGCCTTGGACTTCCAACAGGGCAGGGCACCATGCCCTCTTTTAAGGAAGAAGGGGAAGGGAGAAGGGGTGGGGGTAGCAGGAGGGGACCGGGAGAAGGGGAAGAAATGTAAAAATCTTATTTATTTAATTATGTGTTTGAATGGAAAAAATAATAAAAAAAGAAACACAAGAAAAAAAAAAAGAAACTCCAGAAAACCAAGAAAAAAGCAATACAACAGGTGAAGCAAACAGTTTCATACTTGAAAATTGAAATAAAGGCAATAAAAAAAAACGAGGAAATTCTGGAAATGAAAAATCTGTGCAAGTGAACAGGAACTATTGATGAAAGCATAAACAAAAGAATACAAAAGATGCAAGAGAGAATCTCAAATGTTGAAGATACTATAGAGGAAAAAATACATTGGTCAAAGAAAATGATAACCCCAACAAATTCTTAACACAAAACATTCATGAAATCCCTGATACCATGAAAAGGCCAAACCAAAGAATAATAGGGGAAGAAGAAGGAGAAGAACTCCAGCTCAAAGGCAACAGAAAATATATTCAAAAAAATCTATAAGAAAACTTTCCTAACCTAAAGAACAATATGCCTATGATACAAGAAGCTTACAGAATACCAAATAGATTGGACCAAAAAAAAGCCAAAAAACAAAAAACAATAAAACCTCCCTTTGCCATATTATAATCAAAACACACAAGAAAATACACAATGCAGAATGATTATTAAGAGCTATAAGGAAACACCAAATAACTTAAAAAAGCAATCCTATCAGAATTAAAACTTACCTCTCAATGGAAACTACGAGAACCAGAAGGTCTTGGATAGATGTGCTGCAGACACATAGAGAACATGGATGCAAGCTATACCCACCAAACTTTCAATCACCATCGATAGACAAAAGAAGATATTTTATGACAAAATAAAATTTAAACAATACCTATTTAAAAAACCCATCCTTAAAGAAAGTACTAGAAGGAAAACTCCTACCCAAGGAAGCTAGCTGTATCAAAACAAACAAACAGAAACAAAACAAACAAACAAACATAACACAGGAAACAGATAACCACATACCAGCAAACCCCAAAATAGGGAAACACACAAACACTACCACCAAAAAATTAATAGGAATTTACAATAACTGGTCATTAATATATCTTAATATCAATTTCCTCAATTCACCTATGAAAAGGCACAGGCTAAGAGAATAAGGATACAGAAGCAGGATCCATCCTTCTGCTGTATATAAGAAACACACCTCAACCTCAAAGACAGACATTGCTTCAAGGTAAAAGGATGGGAAAATTTGTTCCAATCAAATGGACCCAAGAAACAAGGAAGTGTAGCTATCCTAACATTTAACAAAATAGATTTCAAATTAAAAATCAATGTGAAGATACAGAATAGGACTTCATACTAATCACAGGAAAAATCCATCAAGGTGAAGTCTCAATCCTAAACATTCATGCCTTAAAAACAAGAGCACACCAATATGTGAAAGAAACATTTCTAAGCTTAAATCATGCATCAACCCTACACACTAATGTAGGAGACTCGAAAACGACACTCTGCCCCTTGGACAGGTCAAGCAGACAGAAACTTAACAGAGAAATAAGAGAACTAATAGATGTCATGACTCAAATGGACTCAAAAGACATCTATAGAACATCTCACTCAAACACTAAAGAATATAACTTCTTCCCAGCACTTCTCTAAAATTGACCAAATTCTTAGTAACAAAGAAAACCTCAAGAGATACAAAAAATTGGAATAGCCTCTTGTATCTTATGGGATTACCATGGTTCAAAGTTAGAAATTAACAACAACATTAATTGCAGAAAACCTATACCTCATGGAAATTGAACAGTGCTCAACTACTGGATTAAGGAAAAAATTAAGAAAGAAATTAAAGTCTTCCTAGAAGTCAACAAAAATGAAGGCATTATGTACCCAAATATATAGAACACTATGAAAGCAGTGCTAAGAGGAAAGTTTAGCACTAAGTGCCTTCAAAAGAAAGTGGAGAATTCTCATATTAGCGACTTAACACACCTGAAAGCTCTAGAACAAAAAGAAGCAGACTCATCCAGGAGGAGTAGGTGACAGTAATAATCAAATTGAGGACCAAAATCAAAATAGAAACAAAGAAAACAATACAAAGAATCAATCAAAAAAAGAGCTGGTTCTTCGAGAAAATCAGCAAGATAGACTAACTCTTATCCAAACTAATCAAAAGGCAGAGAGAGAACATTCAAATTAAGAAAATCAGAAATAAAAAGGGGGACATAGCAACAGACACTGAGGAAACTTAGAGGATCATTAGGTCATACTACAAAAACCTGTTTCCACAAAATTGGACAAAAGGCTGTCTACTTAATGGGAATAGATCTTCACTAACCCCACATCAGACAGAGGATTGATAGCCAAAATATATTTAAAAAACTCAAGAAATTAGGCATCAAAATATCAATTAAATAATCCAATTACAAATGGGGTACAGATCTAAACATATAATTCTCAGCAGGAGAATCACAAATGGCCAAAAGACACTTAAGGAAATGTTCCATATTCTTAGCCATCAGGAAAATGCAAATCAAAACCACTCTGAAATACCATCTTACACTAGTCAGAATTGCTAAGATCAAAACCACCAATGATAGCTTATGGTGAAGAGGATGTATCATAAGGGAAACACTATTCCATTGCTGGTGGAATGCAAGCTTGTACAACCACTCTGGAAATTAGTAATCTTGATACTCAGAAAACTGGGAAACCATCTACCTCAGGACCTAGCAACACTACTCTTGGGCGTATAGGCAAAGGATGCTCAACCATACAAGGACATTTGTTCAACTATGTTCATAGCAGCATTATTTGTATTAGCCAGAACATGAAAAAAACCTAGATGACCCTCAACTGAAAAATAGATAAAAAAATGTGGTACATTTACACAATGGAGTACTACTCAGCAGTAAAAAAAAAAAAAAATGACAACCTGAAATATTTATGCGAGTGTATTGAACTAGAAAAAAACAACCTTAGTGAAGTAACCCAGACTCAGAAAAATGAACATGGTATGTAGCCACATATAGATGAAGAATGCTAGCTATAAAGCAAAAAATAAGGAACTTATAGTCCATGTCACAGAAGAAACTAAGTTACAGGAGAACCCTAAAAGAGCTATATATAGATCCCACTGGGAAGGGGAAATAGACAAGATCTCCTGAGAAAATTGGGAAGGTAGGGATGTTGCGAGATGGGAAAGCAGGAGGTGAGGAGGAGGGGGGAGCTAGAAGGAGCGGGATGGTGGAGATGAGGGGAAGGACAGAGATGGAGAACAAGGAAAGACATATCTTAATTGAAGGAGCCATTATGATGCTAGCAAGAAAACTAACGCTAGAGAAAATCCCAGGAATCCACAAGGATGACCCCAGCTAAGACGCTAAGTGATGGTTCAGAGGCTGCCTGAACTGGCCTTGCCCCGTAGTCAGATTGATGACTATCATAAGTGTAGTTATAGAACCTACATCCAGCAACTGATGGAAACAGATTGAAAGGACCACAGCAAAGCATTGGCCTGAGCTCCTAAAGTCCAGTGGAAGGGTTGGAGAAGTGAGAAGATGAGAAAAGAGGTCAAGACCATGATGCTGACACCCACTGAAACAGGTTACCTGAGCTAATGGAAGATTTTCACCTCGAGTCTGACAGCAAGGTATCCAGCATAAGACCAAATGAGGCCCTCTGAGTGAGGGTGACCGTTGTATGACTGGCACTAACTTTGGGGCAACTGGCAGTGAGACCAGGATTTATCTCAACTGCTTGTCATGGCTTTTTGGAACCCATTCTCTCCGGAAGAATACATTGCTCAGCCTAGATATAGTAGGGAGGGCCTTAGCCCTGCCTCAAAGCAATGTGCTAGAATTTGTTAATTCCCATGGGAAGTCTTACCCTCTCTGAGGAGTAGATGAGGGTGGGATGTGTGTGTATGTGTGTGTGGGGGGGTGAGGTGGAGGCAGCAGAAGGTGTGGGAGTGGAAAATGGATTTGACATGTAAACTGAGAAAAGGTAGTTTTTTAAAAAATAAATCAAGATAAAAAAGTAAGTAGGAAAAAAAGAGTGAGTTACATTAAAGCATTCTTAAATTCTCTCAGGTAATATATATTCAAAGTTAAATCATTCATAATTAAACATTAATTTATTATCAAAGCAAATTTCTCAATCTAAGCATTATTTCAAATATATTTTTAATAAACAATACATAGAAATACACAGATCTTTGCTCTGGGTGTTTGTGTGTGTGTGTGTG
>PVIU01033010.1:0-12901 GCA_004026605.1 Ondatra zibethicus | reverse complement strand
ACAAAGAGGCCGGGGGGGTGATCTTGCGGGAGGGAGGGAGGGTTCAGGGTCCTGTGTAACAAAGAAGCCCGCCTTGATCTTACCGGTGTGCGCCACCGATCTCAGTGCAGGAAGAGAGAGTGGTGTGGCCTTGTTGAAAGAAGCATTTCACTTGGTGGTGGGCTTTGAGGTCTGCGAAGCTCAAGCCAGGCCTAGTGGGCTCACTCACTATCTCTTCCTGAATATAGTGGACTTAACCTCTGACACCTAATCCTGACAAATTAACGTTTTTTATTTATTTTTTTTTGTAAGGGTTGCCATGTTCATGGTATCTCTTCACAGCAATAAAACCCTAGCTGAGACACTTACAGACACTTATCTTTCCATGCAACTATCTCCATTTCTAATCAGTTCTCATAGTAGGCCCTGTACTGCGGTGCACCTGCAACACAGAACACATCGAGAATGCCTACTGGGCAGATTGCGGTGGAGAGGTGTTGCTGATGTCTTTTTGAAAGGGCTTCCTCATGGGGATACAGATTTTCTTACTTTCTTACAGCCTTCCACATGTCTGTCCACTGCTGGTTTACTGAGACTGGGTGGAGGTTCAATCATGTCGAAATGTTGATGTTATGGGAGGGCTGGTCAAAATGCTCCACAAGCTGCAGACCTCATGGGGTTTCCTTGCTTTGGGATGATTGCGAACATAACAGAGATGAAATGTTGGAGGGAAAAGACTCTTTTTCCTGAGGCCAATCAGCAGTGTTCAGGGTCATGTGGGCATTATGGAACAAAACCACAGATCCCAGAGAAAGGACAAAGAAAGAAACACTGATTTGAGTCCTTCAGAGTCGCCATTCTGCTGCTCTGAAAGGCACTCTTCTAGGCACACAGTGAATCCCCAAATCCATGCACCTTTAGCAATATGATTGGTTTCTGAGCTCATATCCTCACTGTCTAAATGTCACTGCTGCTGGCCTGATTGGCATCTTTTCCTAGCAGCTATGAAGGGAGTCCTCTGAAAGAGTAAGGGCCAGGCTCCTCCATGGGCAGATTTGCCCCCATAGGCCACAAGATGTGTAGCTTACTCGAGATAGTTTGAAGAACGAGGGAAGACAGGTTTACAGCAAAGGACCTCAACATCTCTTGTCCTGCCTAGCTCTCTTGCTTGTGAGGGCCATGGAATGCATTTCCTTTTAGTCCAGTCAGCTGAAGGGATACAAGAAGGAACATCACATTTTAAAGTTCCTATGCAGAGTATAGGAAGAGGTGGCTCACCAACAAGTGGATCCTGGGGTTTCTCTCAGCCTTTGGACCCATTTTGTTCTTTCTTGCCTCAGTACTTGACTGAGGAAAGGCATTGGGTTGAGCAGGCAACACTGTCCACGCTGGGTTACTCCCATTCCTAGGCACCTGGACAATTGGAGATGGTGTCTCTCCTGGGTTTTCTGAACCCAAATGCTTTCTGTAATATAATTTCCAATATTCATGATTTCATTCTTGCATTTCAAAAGTGTGTCTGTGTTTGTGCGTGTTCACACATGTGTAAGCCATGGCATACATATGTGAATATTAGAGAACCTCACGGGTTTCTCTAATCATCCTTCTACCACATGGGTTCATGGAACTGCACTCAGGTCAAACGGCTTAAACACATTGCTTTATCCTCTGCTGCTTTCTGTTCTCAGGTTGTCATATGTTTTCTTTCCTAGAATTCCTCTACTCAATAGGCATCACAGGAAAGCTTAGTACTGTGGAATTGAGAAATATCTCGTGACTGGTAATGCACTGTCATTAATGTCACTTGATGGAGAGACTCGCTCCTAGTGATACTTCAATACTGAATGACTACCCTGCATGCCTCATTCAAATGTTTATTTCAGTCACGATTTTGAAGTTTGAGAGCCCAAGCAGCAAAGCTTCAGTGCTTTGCATGCCTACATATGACAGGGTGACAGCAGATTTAGTTGAGAAAGGAAATGAGAGAGATGCTGAGGGGACATGACCTCTATCAAAAACCTATCCAATTATCATCATTATTTCTTTGAGATTTTCATACAATTTACTTTCGTCACATTCTTCCCACTTATCACCAACTCTTCCCAAATCCAACCAGCCTTTGACCTTCACCTAAGTTTATTGCATTTTTTTTCTTTTGAAGCCATTACAGATCACTTTGTGCTGCCTGAATTTATTTGGGTAAATGATCATCCAAGAGCATCTGCATATATGAACTACCAGCAGTTCAGACAGCAAAGACAAGACCTGGGCAGGCTCAAGACAGTCCTGTGAAATGGCCTTTAGAAGAGTCTGGGGAGTTATCTCATTAACGATTGGTGCTGGTGGCACAAACATGAATGCCCGAGTTTAGTGGGAAAAGTCAGGCATGGCGACTTGCCCCCAGGACCCTAGCTCTGCTGAGGTGCAGAGTATTGTGTGTGTCGGTTGGGATCACTGTTCAACAAGTAAATTCTCATTGAGTTCAGTCCAACAGAAAGCCTCTCCAAGAACAAGATGGCCAATTCCTGAAGTGTGTGTGGAAGTCAAACCAATACACACTTCCTCATGGGCATGAAAAGAAACATATCTGCTCACATAGGACATCCACAGGAAGAACACAGACACACATTAAGAACCTTCTGAAGGCATACGATAGTCAACTTCACATCTTCCCCCACAGCCCCACCACTATGCATCACACCAAGTTCTCTTGCTGTTTCTCAGAGAACAAAGCTTCAATCCTATGAGCATTAGTTGACACCCTCATCCATAGACACCACTTCTGTGTGATATATGGTATTCATGGAGAACATACGTGCCAATGAGACAGAGAGAGACAGAGAAAGACCGGATCCAAATTAAAGGGAAAGCCTGCTCCTCTCCAGCCCTCCAGCTCTTCTTTGAGGTGACCCAGTGTCTTATAACATCTTATTTAAACAACTAAGAGACTAATCCCTGATGACTCCTGGACTCTCTTATCAAATGGTCAGTCTCAGGAGGGCATACAATCTTTTAAGTCCAATAATCCAGATTACAGCAGTGTACCTCTAATGACTCCTGGACTCTCATATCAAAATGTCAGCCTCAAGACGGGCATGGAATCTTTTAAGTCCAATAATCCAGATTAGAGCAGTGTACCTCAAGTCAAAGCTCAGGAGTTCCCTTTGCCTCTTTGTGCAAAGAACAACTTCCCATTTGCAGAGGAAAGCCCCTGGCCATGCTGATCTTTGCTGGGACCTGAATCAAAAGCAAAGGAGGACCATTAGAGTCCCCAGGGTACTGAGCTGGTTTTCTTCTTGCTGGGACCTGCCCATATGTTACAGTGTGTTGTGGGGACATTGACTGCTCATCCTGGGCAAAGGGACATGTGTCCTCAGAACTCTGTCTCTCTGCTCTTGCCTCAATCATTTCCCCAGGCTACCTAGCCCTTGCTATCTTCTTCAGAAGAGGAGGGAGCAGAATGCGTAGCTAGGATGCTGGTTCCCCTGCCACTTTCCCTTCCCAGCCAAGCTTCCTGATCTAAGACACCCGCAGTTAGCCACCAGGATTTTCTATGCCCCTAGGCCATTGGGTACACATTTCTTCATATCTAATCTGTGACTGAAGTAGTCCTACCTTTTCTGGGTTCCTCAGATAATGTAGTCCTTCAGGAATCTGTGTGGTGAGACTGGTTACCACCCCTAGCAAACAGAGATGTCCTGCTTATACCCTGTTGACCCCCTTCAGTGAGAGTATATTGTACTTTTGTTAGGAGCCAGTTTTTGGTTCTAGAAACCTCTATAGCCCTATGCCTCTCCAAGTTATATTTTCCAAATCTGGTCCCATTTTGATGTCAGAGTCTGAGAAAAGAAAAAACAAGTACTTTCCTTTGTGCCAAAGTTTGTTCAAAATTTGTCCCAGCTTTTAGTAACAGACTGGCCTCAACTATGATGCAGTTCCACTTCCCCTGTTGTAATTGGGATGTGCCTCTGAGTTTCCCCATATTCACACGTCCATAGCTTACGAACAGTATTCTCAGGAAAGAGAAATGCCTAATATACGTCGTCAGGTTGCCCACACAGTTTCCACCTTTCCCTAGAGGTAGCTCCAGAGGATGTCTATAATGACACATTTGTTGTGCTCCCATGATTCTGTGCTCACCTTTTTTGGCAGACCATCTGTCTCTGGGCTCCCTCCTATTTCTCACCTCACCCCACACACAGCTCACCTATTGTTCCCCTTCCTACAATGATGAACACCTTCCATCACAAACTTGCTGAGAAACATGCATAAGTCAGGGCATATGTAAATCCCCCATGAATACAGCCTTCCCTTTGCTGTGTGCCTAAATGGGTTCTTGGCACATTCCAGGTTACAGGATGCTGTGACTGACCTGTACTGAAGAGCATCCATGATAGGGTCTCTCCACCTTCCCCAGTGCATCCTCGGAGCTCAATGTGGCTTTTAAGCAAATACAGCAAGGTATCTACAGCATCCTGAGTGTTTGCTGCACACATGAGGAAGGGTCACTTTTCCTGCCTTTACCATGCACCTGGGCTGGTGAGAGTCACACTACCACTGGCCCAGGCTCCAGCATTGTGCTTGAGAGAATGTCCCATGTGTGATATCTGGACAATGAAGTAGAAGAGAATGGAGAGATGAGTCCTTGACAGGATCTGAATATTTGACCAGCAGGTTATGTCCAAAGCCTTTCAAACTCATATTGAGGCTCATTTCACAGTCATGATTTCTTCAGCCTTCTGTATGTTCCATTCACAAAGCTCGTCCCACTTGTTCTCAGGCTAATCCTGAGGATGTGCAGTGTGGCTTGTGTAACTGTGAAGAAAGGCAAAAGGAGCCCAGGAAGTTCTGTGAGCATAGTAAAATGCAGATAGCCTAGCACTTTGCAGCAGCATGTACCACTCTTGCACAGGACTGGGGATTAATTGCAGAAGGCCTCGTGGAGCATCCCACAAATGCAAAGAACCTATGACCTCCAGACAATCACATGCCCTTTTATGGCCTCCAGTCCCTTACACACACACACACACACACACACACACACTGAAATCTGGTGTTGCTTTAAATTTTCTTTTCCTTGATTCAGTAAGTGTCTAATACTCCAAATGTCCTTATCTACACAGTTTTTTGTTTCATGGAAAACAAATTCCTTTCTCATATAATATATCCTGATTATGGTTTTTCCTTCCTCTGCTCCTCCCATTTCCTTCCAACCTCCCCTGCCCTCCAGATCCACTCTTTTTTATCTCTCATTAGAAAAGATCAGCCTTTAAACAGATAAAAAGAAAACAACAAAAGAAACTAGGATAGAGACAAATCTATTATGTCCATGATGGACATGGCAGTCCAACATGAGAAGATTCCCGACAACTAGCACAAGGTTCAGACACGCCCTTTTCTCACAGTCAGGAGTCCCACATGAATACTAAGCCCATTGAATATCTGTAACATATATTCAACAGACCTAGTTCAGATTCCGGTCGGCCTTGTGCGTGCTGACTAGTCTCCGTGAGCTCATATGCACCTTGTTTAATTTTCTGCTGGTGTCTTCCATCCCCTCTGGTTCTACACTCTTTACCCTCCTCTTCCATGGAATTTCCTGAGCTATGGTGGAAGAGGTTTGGTCGAGATCTCTAATTTAGACTCTCTCTCCACATAACATCTTGCTGTGGATCTCTGAATTTGTTCCCATGTGCTGTTGGAAGGAGCCGATTGTGACTGGATAAGACACCGATCAATGAGTAGAGCAGAATAATATTAGGAAAGATTTCAATGAATTTCTTAAGAGAAGTGTTGTTTGGTTTTTGCTAGGCCTCTGGACTATCTAATCTCCCATGCTTGGTTAGCCATGTAGGGTCTGCTATGGGTTTCTTCTCGTGTAGTGGGCCTTATGATGGTAAGTCAGACATTGGTTGGCTACTCGGCCATTTTTGTGCCACCATTGCATATTTGGCAGGCAGGACAGATTGTAGGTCAGAGGTTTAGTGCCTGCCTTGGTGTCTATCTTTCTCTTTCCTTAGCCTGCAGGGTACTTTCCCACACCAAAGAGGGTAGAACACAGTGGTCTAAGTTCCTTATAGGCAGCAGTTCAAATTCTCCATGTTCATTGAGTTGTGTGGGTATTGTCCTCAGCAATGGGACCCCACTGTCAGTTTTCAGAGTGCAACCTTTTTCTTTGAAACAGTCTACTGTGAGGATTTCCTCAGACCCCTCTTTTCCTAGAATTCAACTGAATGCAAACCAGTCCAACCACTGGAAGCCTTGGCTATGTTCAAAGATGCCCAGTTGAGACTCAGTATCTATCTGCCATTGCTAGGATTCCCCATTAGAATGACCTTCATAGATTCCAGGAAGTTTTCAGTGCACTAGGTTTCCACACCAATCCCCAAATGCCCTCAATTTGAACTTTCTCTCTTCACACTCTCTCCCTCTACCACATCACCCCCACCTAATTCTCCACCCCATTACCATCCCTACCTTCTCCCAGTCGACCTTTAAAATCTATATTTCTCTTTTTCCCAGAGATCCTTGCATCCTCACCTAGACCACTCCCTTTACCTAACCTCTCTGGGTCTATGGATGGTAGCTTGGTTATCATTTACTTATGTTTCTTTGCTTTTATTCTGAAAGAAGATCTCAGCATGTAGCTCTGACCGTCCTAGAATTCACTATGTAAGCTAGGCTGTCCTGGAATGCACAGACATCTGTCTGTCTCCCTTATGCTGGCAAGGAAAACTTGTACAACCATCCTCCACAGGTTATTATTTACTTAAAGGATAATTTACACCTTTAAGTGTGCACCTATTATATTTCTTTTTCTGGGTGTGAGTTTTCACACTCAGTTGATTTTTCTTCTATATCTACTCTTTTGCCTGTCAATTTCATATCTTTAAAAAGCTGAGTAATGTTCCATTGTGTAATTGTACCTTATTTTTATTATACATTTTCTTTTGACAGACATCTACCTTGTTTCCAATTTTTGGCTATTATGAATAGAACAGCAATGAACATGGTTGAGGAAGACTCCCTGAGGCAGGAAGAAAAATCCTTTGGGTGTATGCCCATGCCCAAGAGTGTTATAGTGAGTTCTTGATGTAGGTTGAGTTCCAATTTTCTGAGGAACTGAGGAACTGGCAGATTGATTTCCATAGGGGTTGTGGAAGTGTGTGCTCCCACCAGCAATGGAGGAAAGTCTGCTTGTTCCATATTCTTCACAGCATGAGTTGTTATTTGTGGGGGTTTCATTAATTTTTTCGTTTATTTGACATTGAACCACAGTTTCTCTCTTTCCTCTCCTCTCTTCCCTTCCCCCACTTCCTACCTACCCCCATCCACTACTCTTATATGGTGGACAACCTTGAGAGATTTTTATCTGTGGAACCATCCCTACACCTCTGGGAGGAAGCCTATTTGATCATAGTAATGCGGTTTTTTCAGATGTTCTTGGATTCTGGTTGCCAATATTTTATTATATTTGCATCAAAGTTCATGAGGGACTTTGGTGTATAATTCTCTTTCTTTGTTGCATCTTTGCGTGGTTTGTGTATCTGGGTAACTGGAGCCTCATAAAAAGAAATTGGCAATGTTCCTTCTCTTTGTATTATGTGGAACTATTTGAGGAGTATTTTTATTAGTTCTTCATTGAAATTCTGCTAGATTTCTTTGCTGAAACCATCGAGCCTTTTTTTTTTCTTTCTTGGTTGGTGACGTTCAATGGCTGATTCTCTTTCCTTAGGAGCTGTAGATATCCTTAAATTGTTTATCTGGTCTTGGTTTAATTTTGGTATGTGGTACTTATCCTGAAAATTGTCCTTTTCTTTCAGATTTTCCAATTTTATGGAGTACAGGTTTTTGAAGCATGACCACTGATTTACTGAATTTCCTCAGTGTCTATTGTTATGTCATCCTTTTTGTTTCTGATTTTGTTAATTTGGATATTCTCTCTGCATTTTGCTTAGTTAGGATAGGGGTTTCTCTATCTTGTTGATTTTTTAAAAGAACTCATTCTTTGTTTCATTGATTCTTTGTAGTGTCCTTTTTTTCAACTTGATTGATTTCAGGCCTCAATTTGATTATTTCCTGCCATCTACTCATGGGTGAGTTTGATTCTTTTAGTTCTAGAGCTTTCAGGTGTTTTCATAAGTCATTAGTGTGAGATTTCTCCTAATTTACTTTTGAAAAAAATTCATTTTTTAAAAAATTTCATTTTACATTCCATCCAAATTTCTCCCTCCCACCCCGCCTCTTGCTTTTCTCATTACCCACCAGGTCCATGCCCCATTCACTCTTAGCAACAGGTAAGGGCTCTCATGGGGGAGTTGACAAAGTCTGGTACATTATGATGGGGCATGACCAATTCCCTCCCATCTGTGTTAAGATTTTAAACTTTTTATTCATTTTACATACCAACCACAGTTCCCCCTCTCTATTTTCCACCCATTCCATCCCACTTCCCACCCCCCTAACCCCATAGACATCCCAGAAAGTGTAAGGCCTCTCATGAGGAGTCACGGAAGCATGGCATATGAAGTTGAGGCAGGACCAAGGCCCTGCCCCTACATCAAGCCTGAACAAGGCATTCCACCATAGGGAGTGCACTCCAAAAAGCCATGTCATGCACCAGGGATAGATCCTGGTTGCACTGCCAGGAATCCTACAATCAGACAAAGTCACACAACTGTTGCCCACATGCAGAGGGCTTAGCTCTGTCCCATTCAGGCTCCCTGGTAATGATATTTTGTTTGTGTTTTAACAAATAAAGCTTGCCTGAACATCAGAGTACAGAGCTAAGCCACTAGAGGCCAGGGAGTGGGGGCACACCCTTTAATCACAGGACTCGGGAGATAGAGGCAGAGGGAACTCTGTTAGTTTAAGGCCACCCTGTGCTACAAGAGATTGAATCTGTCTAAAAGAGAAACAGAGCTCACACAAAGGTGAACCCAGCACTTGGGGTCCCACCCCTTTATCCCCAGCACTAGGGAGGTGAAGACAGGAGTGACATGACTGGGTGGAGAGAGGAATATAAGGCAGGAGGAGACAGGAATTCAGGGCAGTCTGAAGCAGTCTGAGGTCAGTCTAAGGACAGGATTGCCCTTTAGGTCTGAGCATTGGTAGAGGTAACAACTCTCCTGTGTCTGCCCATTCTGCTTCTCTGACCCTTCAGCTTTCACCCCTCACAGCTGACTCTGTGTCTTCATTATTAATAAGAATTAGAATCCATACTACACTTCCCATAATTTGATCCAGAGTCCATGAGGTCCCAGGAGCTTGGGTCAGCTGTCTGTGGGATTCCCTGTCTTGATATTGACCCCGCCTTGCACATATAACCCTCCTCCATTTCTTTGACTGGACTCTCTGAACTCGGACCAGTGCTTGTCTGCATCTGCTTCCATCAGTTACTGGATGAAGGTTCTATGGTGACAATTAGGGTAGTCACCAATCTGTTTACAGGAGAAGACCAGTTTAGGCACTCTCTCCGCCATTGGCAGGAGTCTCAGCTGGGGTCACCCTGTGGATTCCTGGGAATTTCCCTAGCACCAGGTTTCTCTCTAACCCCAAAATGGCTTCATCTATTAAGATATCTCTTTCATTGCTCTCCCAGTCCATCCCTCCCCCACCTTGCCCATCCCATTCCCTCCTGTTCTCATCCCCCATCCCCTCCCCTCTACAACTTGCCCCCAGTTTACCCAGGAGATCTCATCTATTTCCCCTTCCTAGCTCAATCCATGCTTCTCTCTTAGGGGCCTCCTTACAACCTAGCTTCTCTGAGGCTGAGGATTGTAGCCTTATTATTTTTTGCATTACATCTAATAATCACTTATGAGTGACTATATACAATGTTTGTGTTTCTGGATTTGGGTCACCTCACTCTGGAAGATTTTTCTCTAGTTTCATCAATTTGCATGCCAATTTCATGATGTCATTGTTCTCAATAACTGAGTAATACTCCATGGTTATAAATGTGTCACATTTTCTTTATCCATTCTTCTTTTTCGGTGCACCTAGGTTGTTTCTTGGTTCTTCCTATTGAGCTACAATTAGCATTGCTGAGAAAATATCCATGTTGTATGATTGAGCATCCTTTGGATACATGTGCAAAGTCGTATTGCTGGGTCTTGAGGTAGATTGATTCCCAATTTTTCTGAGAAACTTCCACACTGATTTCCAAAGTGGGCGTACAAGTATGCGTCCTCAGATGCACAAGTATCATGTGTGTACCTATTGGAGGAAGTGGTGAAGGACTAAACTCCTTCCTGGACATCCCCACTCTCAAGGCCCTAGGCCCCAGGGAACAGCCCATCATCATTCCCTTTCCCTTGCAGCCCCATCAACCCGTCAGCAGGTAATACTCCTATGGCAGTGTGCACTACCTCCCCTGACACCCTTTGTACTCTGCACCCTGTAAATCCCAGTGGGCTCCCCAAACCATGGAACCAAGAATCCTCCTCCCAGCCACTCAGCAGGGCATTAGCAAACCCCAGAGACACAGGCACCCTTTGTACTGATTGGACTGGGAGTGACCCCCAGGACACAGGACCTACCTGCACAGATTGGGGGAAAAGCCACAGCAGCCCTTCAGTGGAGACCCCAGTAGGCACAGGCACCACCTGCATTGATTGGAGGAAGAGATGGTTATAGAGGACAGTGCAAGAATACATTCAAGAACATAAAGAGCAATATGGCACCAGCATAACCTAGTGTGTCTCCAACAGCAAGACCTGAACATCACAACACAGATGAAGCAAAAGAAAACAACCTCAAATATAATTATATGAAGAAAATAGAGGTCCTTTTTTTTAACAGTAATGGAGCAGGTTTTCTTTTCTTTTTTACAGTTTTTTATTAGATTTAAAAAATTACCAATCCAAATTTCCAACCCCTCCCCTCCTCCCATTTCTTCCACACACCTTCCCACCCCACCACTCCAATGCCAAGAGAGGGCAAGTCACCCTAACCTGTGGAAGGTCCAAGGCCCTCCCCACTACACCTAAGCAGAGCAAGGTATAACTTCAAAGAGAATAGGATTAGGGATAAATCCTGGTGCCCCTGCCAGTGGCCTCTCAGTCTGCCCTCGCGATACAACTGTCAGCCACATTCAGAGGGACTGCTTTGGACCTAAGCTTGTTCCTTTCCAGTCCAGTTGGTGTTGGTGAGCTCCCATTAGCTCAGGCACATTGTCTCAGTGGGTGAATCCCTCATGGTCTTGACTTCGTTGCTCATAATCTCCATCCTTCAGCTCTTCAACTGGACCTTGGAAGCTCAGTCTAGTGCTCCCATGTGGGTCTCTGCCTCTGTTTCCATCTGTTGTGGGATGAAGGTTCTATGGTGTTATTTAAAATAATCATCAGTCTGACTACAGGGCAAGGTAAGATTGGGCACCCTCTCCTCTATTGCTTAGGGTCTTAGCTGGGGTCATCCCTGTGGATTCCCAGGAATTCTTCCAGAGCCAGGCCTCTTGCCAACCCCATAATTGCTCCTTCAATCAAGATATCTCTTTCCTTGCTCTCATATATGTCGTTCCTCCATCTCGACTATCTTATTCCCTCAAGTTCTCCTTAATCTTCCCCTTCTCGCCTCCACTTCCCCTTTCCCCTTCCTTCAATCCCCCACCTCCATGCTTCCAATTTTGTCAGGCGATCTTGTCTGTTTCCAATTTCCAGGTGGGTCTATATATGTTTTTCTGTGGGTTCACCTTATTACTTAGCTTCTCTAGGACCATGGACTATATGATCAATGTTCTTTGTTATGGCTAGTATACTCTTATGAGTGAGTATATACCATATTCATTTTTTGGGTCTGGGTTACCTCACTCAGGATAGTGTTTTCTAATTCCACCCATTTGCTTGCATGATTCAAGATGGCACTGTTTTTTACTGCTGAGTAGTGCTCTAATGTGCAAACGTGCTGCACTTTCTTTATCTATTCTTCAGTCGAGGAGCAGCATCTAGGTTGTTTCCAGATTCTGGCTGTTACAAGTAATGCTGCTATCAATATAGATGAACAAATGCTTTTCTAGTATTATTGAGCATCTTTGGGTTTATTACCAAGCGTGGTATTGCTGGATCCTGAGGTACGTTGATTCCGAATTTTCTGAGAAAGCACCACACTGAATTGCAAAGTGATTGCACAAGTTTGCATTCCCACCATCAATGGATGAGTGTTCCACTTACTCCACATCCTCTATAGCATAAGATATCATTGGTGTTTTGGATCAGACAGGTATAAGATGGGATGTCAGAGTTGTTTTGATTTGCATTTCCCTGATAGCAAAGGAAGTTGAACATTTCCTTAAGTATCTTTTGGCCATTTGAAATTTTTCTATTGAGAATTCTCTGTTCAGTTCAGTACCCCTTTTCTTAATTGGGTTATTCAGAATTTTAATTTGTATTTTTTTGAGTTCTTTATATATTTTGGAGATCAGGCTTTGATCTGATGCTGGGTTGGTGAAGATCTTCTCCCATTCAGTAGGTTGCCTTTTTGTCTTAATGACAGTGTCTTTTGTTTTACAGAAGCTTCTCAGTTTCAGGAGGTCCCATTTATTCATTGTTTCTCTTATTGTCTGTGCTACTGGGGTTATACATAGGAAGTGGTCTCCTATGCCCATGTGTTGCAGACTACTTGCCACTTTCTCTTCTGTCAGGTTCACAGTGGTCAGATTTATATTGAGGTCTTTAATGCATTTGGACTTGAGTTTTGTGCATGCTTCTATATCCAGTTGACATCCAGTTATGCCAGCACCATTTGTTAAAGATGCTTTCTTTCTTCCATTGTATAATTTTATACAGGTGGTCATAAGTTTGTGGGGTAATATCCGGGACTTTGATTTGATTCCATTGGTCAACGTCTCTGTTTTTTGCCAATAACAAGCTGTTTTCATTACTATTGCTCTGTAAAAGAGTTTGAAGTCAGGGATGGTAATGCC
>PVIU01033009.1:0-12903 GCA_004026605.1 Ondatra zibethicus | reverse complement strand
GGAGAATTTTGAAGTCAGGTAGAAACCTGATACAAGGGAAACTCCCATGAATCTACAAGGATGAACCCAGCTAAGATCCTTGGCAAGAGCAAATAGTAGCCTGAACTGGTCATCCCCTATAATTAAATTGGTGACTACCCCAATTGTCATCAGGGCGCCCTCATCCAGTAACTGATGGAAATAGATGCAGAGACTCATGACCAAACGCTGGGCTCAGCTTGTGAAATCCTGTTGAAGAGAGGGAGGAAGGACTGTATGAGCCAAGGGGCTCAAGGCCTTCACAAAAGAACACGCAGTTACAGCTAACCTTAGCTCATAGGAGCATTGGATCATCAGTTAGGGAGCATGCATGAGACCATCCTAGGCCCTCTTCATATGTGTGACAGTTGTGCAGCTTGGCCTACTTGTGAGCCTCCCAGCCGTAGGAGCACAGCCTGTCCTAATGCTCTGAATGACTTTTGGAAATCTATTCCTCCTACTGAGTTGCCATGCCCAGCCTTACTAGAAGGGGAGGAGCTTAGTTCTACCTCAAGTTGATATGCTTTGCTTTGTTGATACTCAGGAAGGCCTGCTCCTTTCTAAAAACAAACAGAGGAGGAATGGATTAAGAAGGTGGTGGGGAAGTAGGGAGGGGGAATTGGAGAAGAGGAGGGAGGAGAAACTGCTTTCAGGATATAGAATAAATGAATAAATTTAATAATATTTAAACATTAGAATTCACATGTAAAGGAAAACATATGGTATTTTCCTTTCAGACCTGGTTAACTTCATTATTCATTAACTTGGTGTATATATACTACATTTTACTTATCCAGTCATCAGTCGCTTACCATGTTGGTTGATTCAATTACGAAGCTACTATGATTGAACACTGAATGAATGTGGATATACACACATCTCTATGTTAGGATATATCATATCTTGTCTAAATGCCAAGGAAAGATATTGCTAGGTAATAAGGACATTCTACACCTACAGTTTTGATAAATCTTCACACTGATTTCCAAAATAGCTTCACTATTTTGCACCTTCAAACCAAAAGAGTATAAAGTTGGTTTTTCTCATATCCATGCCTGCATTTGTAGTTATTGGTTTTCTTTTCTTGACTATTCAACCTGGTTTAAGATGAATTCTTAGAATAGTGGCAATCTACCAGGTATGTAAAGATATTAAACATTTTGAAATATCTTTTCTAACCATTTACTGTTATTATTTAAGACCTTTGTCTTTTGTCATTTCCACTGCCCATTTTAGAATTGGATTGTTAATTTCTTCATATTAATTTTAAAAATTCTTTGTATATTCTAGACACAAATTATTTGTCAGGTGTCCAATTGTGAAAGATTTTCTTCTTTTCCTGGGCTTTCTTTCTCACATGGCAGTTATGGTTGCATTACAGCAGCCTTTTTTTAACGCTACAAGACCCAAACTGTCAGTTATTTCTGCTATTTCACTATGAAATTTTCATCAGCAATTTCATACTTTCAATATTATAAATTGAAGCATACTGCAACACTTTCAAATAATCATTTTTTTGTGTGTTAGTGTTCTTTATCTATTTAGAGTTGAATTTTGTGAAGGACAGCAGATCACGATCAAATTTTGCTTTTCGCATATTGAAATCCAGGTTTCTAAGTAGAATGAAAAGGCCACAGATTATTTGTGTGGAGGACAGAAAACAGTGTGTGTGGTTTGGTTCTCTCCTTTCAACATTTGGATTCTAGAGATTGAAATCAATTCACTAGTTTTAAAAACAAGCATATTTATTCACTGAGCGATATCACTGACCCAGATATTTGATTTTTGTTTTCTTGATTCTGAGTTATATATTGTGTCAAATATACTACTTTTCAGATTCATCTATTTTGCTTCAATCATATTCCATTGTTCATATGCAACATAATTTCATTCCATTAATTTGTTGTATGCGAGCTCATTCAATTAATTATTGTGAAGAATGTAATAATAACCATGAATGTGCAAATAGCTCTAAGGTAGGATATTGAGTACATTGGGAATCATATAGCTATGTTATATGGTAATTCTGTTTTCAATATTGTGTGCAATCTCTTTACTGAATTCCACAGTATTTGCACTAGTTAGCACTCTCACCAACAGTAAGTAATGATTACTCATTTCTTACATCCTTACCAGAATTTGCTATTGTCTATTTTCCTGTAATGACTGTTCTAATTTAGATGAGACAGGATCTCAAATTAATTTTAATTTCTTTGATATCTAACAACAAAGAACAATTTAAAATGCCTGTTGGTCATCTGTATTTATTTTTTTGAGTACTATCTGTTCATGTACTGCCTATTTTCAGATTGGTACTTTGATTGTTTACTATAGGCAGGTTTTGCAATTCTTTAAGTGTATTAGACATTGATTCATTCCCTATATAAAAATTAGTTGGTAAATAAATTTTTTTAATTATATATATACATACATATATATATATGTATGTATATATATAATTATATAGGCACACTGGACTGAGCTCCCAATGTCCAGTTGAAGAGTGGAAGGAATGAGAATATGAGCAAAGAGGTCAATACTATGCAGATCTCTGCCTCTGCTTTCATCAGTTCCTGGATGAAGGTTTTATGGTATTTTTAAGATATTCAACAGGCTGACTACAGGGCAAGTCAACATCAGTCCCCCTCTACTCTATTGCTTAGGGTAACCCTTGTGGATTCCTGGGAATTTTTCTAGAGCCAGGTTTCTTGATAACCCTTTAATGGCTCCCTCAATCAAGATATCTCTTTCCTTGCTCTCATCTCTGTCCTTCCTCCTTCTAGACTACACTATTCCCTCAAATTCTCCTCACCCCTTTCCCCTCCTCTTCCCCTTCTACTCTCTTTTCTCGTCCCACCCCCATACTCCCAATTTTTGCAGGCGATCTTGTCTGTTTCCACTTTCTAGGTGGGTCTATATATGTTTTTCTTAAGGTTCACTTTACTACCTAACTACTCGAGGATCATGGATTATAGCCTCAATATCCTTTCTTTATATCTAGTATCCACTTATTAGTGAGTACATAACACATTTGTCTTTTTGGGTCTAGGTTACCTCACTCAGGATAGTGTTTTCTAATTCCTTTCATTTGCATGCAAACTTCAAGATGTCATTGTTTTTTTACCACTGGGTAGTACTCTAATGTGCAAATGTGCTACATTTTCTTTATCCATTCTTTGGTTGAGGGTCATCTGGGTTGTTTCCAGGTTCTGGCTATTACAAGTAATGCTGCTATGAACATAGTTGAACAAATGTCTTTATAGTATGAGCATCTTTTGGGTATATGCCCAAGAATGGCTTTGCTGGATTCTGAGGTTGGTTGATTCCCAATTTCCTGAGAAACAGCCATACTGATTTCCAAATTATTTGTCCAAGTTTGCATGCCCACCAGCAAAGAATGAGTGTTACCCTTACTCCACATCCTTTCCAGCATTTCTTAACATTGCTGTTTTTGATTTTAGTTATTCAGACAGGTGTAAGATGGTATCTCAGAGTTGTTTAGATTTGCATTTCCCTGAGGGCTAAGAATGTTCAACATTTCCTTAAGTATCTTTTGGCCATTTGAGATTCTTCTGTTGAGAATTCTGTTTAGTTCTGTACCCAATTGTGTTATTTAGAATTTTGATGTCTAATTTCTTGAGTTCTTTACATATTTTGGAGATCAGACCTGATGTAGGGTTGGTGAAGATCTTTTCCCATTCAGTAGGCTGCTATTTTGTTTTCTTGACTGTGTCCTTTGCTTTAAAGAAGCTTCTCAGTTTCAGGAAGTCTGATTTATTTATTGTTGCTCTCAGTGTCTATGCTACTGGGGTTATATTTAGGAAGTGGTTCCCTGTGCCCATGCATTGAAAACTACTACTTCCCACTCTCTCTTCTATCATTTTCAGTGTGGTTGGATTTATATTGACATCTTTTATCCATTTGGACTTGAGTTTTCAGCATGGGGATAGATAGGGATATATTTTCATTCTCCTACATGTTGACATCCAGTTATGCCACCACATTTGTTGAAGATACTTTTTTTTCCTTTGTATAATTTTAGGTTCTTTATGAAAATTCAGGTGTTCATAGGTGTGTGGATTAATATCTGGTCTTTGATTTAATTCCATTGGTCAACCTTTCTGTTTTTATGTGAGTACCAAGCTGTTTCCATTATTGTAGCTGTGTAATAGAGCTTGATGTCAAGGATGGTGATGCCTCCAGAAGTTCTTTATTGTACAGCATTGTTTTGGCTATCTGGGTTTTTTTGTTTTTCCATATGGAGTTGATTATTGTTCTTTCAAGGTCTGTGAAGAATTGTTTTGGGATTTTGATGGAAATTGCACGAATCTATAGATTGCTGTCGGTAAGCTTACCATTTTTACTATGTGATCCTACCTATCCAAGAGAATGGGGATCTTTCCATTTCCTGGTATCCCCTTTAAATTCTTTCTTCAAAGTCTTAAGTTTTTGTTGAATAGATCTTTCACATCTTTGGTTACTGTTATCCCAAGATATTTTATGTTATTTGTGGCTACTGTGAAAGGTAATGTTTCTCTGATTTCCTTCACATTTTCTTTATCATTTGTACATATAAACTACTGATTTTTTGAATTTACCTTGTATCCTGCCACATCACTTAAGGTATTTATCAGCTGTAACAGTTCTTCAGTAGAGTTTTTGGGGTCACTTATATATACTATCATATCATCTGCAAATAATGAAAGTTTTAATTCCAATATGAATCCCCTTAATCTCCTTTTGTTGTCTTATTGTTCTAGCCAAAACTTTAAGAGCTATGTTGAAGAGATATGAAGAGTAAACAACCTATTCTTGTTCCTGATTTTAGTGGAATCACTTCGAGTTTTTTTTCTGCATTTAGTTTGATGTTGGCTGTTGGCTTACTGTATATTGCTTTTATTATATTTAAGTATGTTCCTTGTATCCCTGATCTCTCCAAGACCTTTATCATGAAGGGTTATTGAATTTTGTTGAATGATTTTTTTCAGCATCTAATGAAATGATCATATGGTTTTTTTCTTTCAGTTTATTTATATGATGGATTGCATTGATAGATTTTTATATGTAGGATGAAGTCTACTTGATCACAGTGGGTGATTTTTTTTGATGTATTCTTAGATTTGGTTTGTCAGTATTTTAAGAAGTATTTTTGCATCCATGTTCATGAGTGAGATTATTCTGTAATTCTCTTTCCTGGTTGAGTCTTTGTCTGATTTTGGTATCAGGTTAACTGTAACGTCATAAAAAGATTTTGACAATGTTCCTTCTGTTTCTATTATGTGGAACACATTAAGGAGTATAGGTATTAGCTCTTCTTGAAATTTCTGGTAGAATTCTTCAGTAAAATCACCTGGCCCTGAGCTTTTTTTGTTTGGGAGGTTTTTGATGATAGCTTCTATGTCCCTGCAGTTTATAGGTTTATTTAAATTGCTTACCTGGTCTTGATTTAATTTTGGTATATGGTATCTATCTAGAAATTGTCAATTTCCTTTATGTTTTCCAATTTTGTAGAGTACAGGTTTTTGTCGTAAGACCTAATGATTCTCTGAATTTTCTCAGTGTCTGTTATGTCCTCCTTTTCATTTTTGATCTTGTTAATTCAGATTTTCTCTCTCTGCCTGTTGATTAGTATGGATGAGGGTTTGTCTATCTTGTTGATTTTCTCAAAGAACCAGCTCTTTATTTCATTGATTCTTGGTATTGTGTTCTTTGTTTCTATTTTGTTGACTTCAGTCTTCAATTTGATTATATCCTGTCTTCTACTCCTCCTGGGTGAGTCTGCTTCTTTTTGTTCTAGAGCTTTCAGATGTGCTGTTGAGTCACTTATGTGAGCTTTTTCAATGTTCCTTATGTGGGCACTTAGTGCTATGTACTTTCCTCTTAGCACTGCTTTCATAGTGTCCCATAGGTCTGGATATGTTGTGCCTTCATTTTTGTCGAATTCTAAGAAGTCTTTAATTTCTTTCTTTATTTCTTCCTTGTCCCCTGGATTGTTCAGTAGTTCACTGTTCAATTTCCATGAGTTTATAGGTTTTCTGAGAGTAGTATTGTTGTTAAATTCTAACTTTAATCCATGGTGATATGATGAGACACAGGGGTTTATACCAATTTTCTGTATCTGTTGAGGTTTGCTTTGTTACTGAGTATGTAGTCAACTTTAGAGAAGGTTCCATGAGGTGCTGAGAAGTAGGTATATTCTTTTGTGTTCAGGTGGAGTGTTCTATAGATGTTTGTCATGTCCATTTGATTCATGACATCTGTTAGTTCTCTTACTTCTCTGTTGAGTTTCATTCTTTTTGACCTGTCCATTGGTGAGAGTGGAGCATTGAAGTCTCCTATTTTTAGTGTGTATAGCTTGATGTTTGATTTAAACTTTAGTAATGTTTCTTTTACTTATGTGGGTGCTCTTGTATTTGGGACATAGATTTTCAGGACTGACAATTCATCTTGATGGATTGTTCCTGTTATGAGTATAAAGTGTCCTTCTCCATCTCTTCTGATTGATTTTAGTTTGAAGTCTATGTTTTTAGATATTAGAAATAGCTAAACCTGCTTGTTTCTTAGGTTCATTTGATTGGAAAATCTTTTCCCAACCCTTTACTCTGAGGTAATGTCAGTTTTTAAGGTGAAAGTTTGTTTTTATATACATCAGAAGGCTTGTTCCTGCTTTAATATGTATTCTCTTAACCTGTGTCTTTTTATAGCTGAATTGATATTAAGAGATATTAATGACCAGTGGCTGTTAGTTCCTGTTACTTTTGAAGTAGTGTTTGTGTATTTCCCTTTTCTGTGTTTTGCTAGTGGGGAAGTTATCAGTTGCCTGTGCTTTTGTGGGTACAGTTATCTTCCTTGTGTTGGTGTTTTCCTTCTAGTACTTTATGTAGAGCTGGATTTGTGGATATGTATTGTTTAAATCAGTTTTTTGATGTAATATCTTGTTTTCTTCATCAATGGTGATTCAAAGCTTTGCTGGGCATAGTATTCTGGGCTTGCAGCCATGGTCTCTTAGTGTCTGCAGCACATTTCCAGAAGGTTCTGGAACCTTCTGGCTTTTATGGTTTCCATTGAGAAGTCTGGGATAATTCTGATAGGTCTACCTTTATAAGTTACTTGGCCTTTTTCCTTTGCAACTCTTAATATTCTTTCTTTATTCTGTATGTTTTGCATTTTGATTATTATATGGTGAGGGGATTTTTCTTTATCCAGTCTCTTTGGTGTTCTGTAAGCTTCTTGTATCTTTATAGGGATATCCTTCTTTAGGTTGGGGAAGTTTTCTTATATGATTTTGTTGAATATATTTTCTTTGCCTTTGAACTGGAGTTCTTTTCCTTCTTCTACCCTTATTATTCTTAGGTTTGGTCTTTTCATGGTGTCCCAGATTTCCTGAATGTTTTGTGTTAAGAATTTGTTGGATTTAATGTTTTATGTGACCAATGATTCAATTTCTTCTCTAGTATTTTCAACACCAGAGATTCTTTCTTTTATCTCTTGTACTCTGTTGGTTATACTCATCTCTGCAGTACCTGTTCATTTATCCAGATTTTTCATATCCAAAATTCCCTCAGTTTGTGTTTTCTTTATTATCTCTATTTCATTCTTCAAGTCTTGAACTGTTTGCTTCACCTGTTTGATTGTTTTTCTTGGTTTTCTTGAGGGATTTATTAATTTCTTCAATTTTTTTGTTTGTCTTTTTCTTCATTTCTTTAAGGGAGTTCTTCATTTCCTCTTTAAAGGTCTTCATCATTTTCACAAAGTTTTGTTTAAAGTTGCTTTCTTCTGCTTCTTCTGGGTTAGGATAACTAAGTTTTCCTGCTATATAACCACTGGGTTCTGGTGTTGTCATATTGCTTTTTAGGTTGTTGGATGAATTCTTGCATTGGCGCCTGCCCATCCCTTACTTCAAATGAGGCCAGCAATGTCTTTGTGTTTTGACTTATCCTTGCAGTGGCTCTCTGAGTGTTTGGAACTTTATCTTGGTCTACTCTGTACTGTCCATGTTGTGTCTCAGGAAGCCTCCGAGGTCTCTATAAGCCTTCTCTCTTGCTCTTCTAGTCTGGTTCACTTCCTTGGTCCTCTTTCTTGGTCCCCTCGGTGATGTACCAAGTTCTTGGCCTCCTCAGTAATGTAGCAAGGCCTTAAGTCCCCTCAGTATTGGAGAAAGTTGTGTTTCCACGTTCCACAGAAGTTGCAGGAGGATAGGCAGGTTTAGGGGTGGCGTGTGGCTAGTAATTTGGAGGGTCAGATGGATGGGTTTGGGTTTCTGGGAGTCTACCTGCAGTAATATCTCCTGCTGGTTAGCTAGAAAAGCCAAAGGAGTTGGAGAAGAACCCTGGGTTTTGTCCCACTGTGGAGGTCCTTGATATTGGGGTGTCCCATTGTGTGGCTATTCACTTACCTCTTAAGTCCCCTCAGTATTGGAGCAAGCTGTGCTTCAGAGTTCCACCAAGGTTGCAGTGGTAAATAATTTCTTAATTCTACACCATTTGTTTACTTTGATGATAGTTTCCATTTATATATAGGAATCTTTGACAAGGGTATCAAAAACACACTGGACAAAAGGCAGCTTATTGAGCACATGGTGCTTGAAAATCCTTATTACCACCTACAGATGAATCAAGTTTAAATGTATATCTGTCACGACAGATAGAATTCAAACTCAGTATTTTGTGGGCAGAGCTGCTATCACTGCAAATGTTTTTATAATCTTTAAATATGCAACTGAAGTAATTATTTAAAGAGATAATTATTATCTGAAATAATTATATTATTCCATAGTTGGAGTTACCAAACTTGGAAACATCACTTTGTTAACAGAAACAATGGAGAACACTGAGAATAGAATACCATGTTCTATTCACATATTTCTTAGATTTCCTTAATGATTTTATTTTCCTTAAAACCTAACTCCTTAGTTTTATTTATTAATTCACCCATTAGAAGACATATATTGTAATATGTGAAATTTACATGAACTATTTTGAAGTCTCAGAAGTAAAGAACTTTAGCCATATTTATTGTGTACATACTCCCTGTACCATCACACTCTCATTTCATCATCACAGAGTACTGCTTACATTCTATTTATTAGTATTTGTTATCTTCTTAAAGTACAGGTAACTGGGATGCTCAAACAATAGGAACCCATGTCCCCTACTTCTGGAAAAATAATATTCACTCAAAATGTGAACTGATTTGACTACACCTGAGGAACAATCTATCCTATGACTCTGCCATAGCGACTTCTAGTTTTAAGGAAAGATGAGACTCAAGGACACTTCATACCCTAACTTTATTTGCTTGGATAAAGCAAACAGAGAATTAAACATCTATTGTGTCCATGATATGAGGTACCTCAAGGTACTTGTTAATGGAGGCTACTATCCTCTCTGAAACTCCAAATCAGGATATTCTTTTTTTCCACTGCATTTTTTATGGTGACATATCTGTCATATATTTGTTTGGCTTGGGTTGTTCTTGTTGAAGTCCTACTGGGTCTTTGTAAGATCTCCTACAGTGGTGCTCAGCCCTGTCTCTGTGCTTAAATTTGGGAGCTTAGTTGTACTTAGTATAATTATTCTATGTGTTATAAACTGTGTAGTGTTGTTTAATAATTCACTATTTATTGTTTAATTTAATTTTTATTAGACACATTGCTGTAAATAAACTAAGCATTTTGTATACTTGTGATTATTTTTTTATTCATTTGTATTGTGAAGTATTAAATTTTACTATGTATCTTTCAAGTCTCAGCTAAAAATAGATTTACTCACTCATAAAATGTAAACTATGTAGTTGAGACTTTCTCTATTGGAATTCAGATATTTTTCCTACAGATACTATATAACCAAGCCATGTGCTACTAATTAAATTTATTAGTAATTCAATTTAGATTCTGTTGTTATACTTTGTGAAATGTTTCGTTATGGAACAACAGTAGAATATGCATATGTGAGTGAATTTAAAGTGGTACTCAAAGAGATTTTTCATACATTGCTGTTGAATATATTTTCTATTTCCCCTACCAGAGAACCCCCAACATAGTGGATACCTAGGGCAGATCTGGCAACTAGCGTTGCAGCTACATTGTAGCTGTTGTTGTTGCTGCTTTGCTGTCAGTTTCGTGGTAGCAGCCTCAAAGATGAAGACAGATCTGTATAAAATCAAGAACTGAGAAGACAACAGTTGTAGACAAAATACAAAAAGAGCACAAGAAGAGAGCAGTGAGTGATCATAATCTCTGCTGCTCACCCAGCTGACCAAAGAGGGCTGTTGCCTGTGAGAGGAGCCACTAGCTAACTCACTTTGAGCTATCAAGAGTGAACCATCCTTTTGAGGAAAGAAAAAATGATGGGGCATAAAAGAATATTCTTTTGAGTCTGTAGAAAAGAGAAAAAAATAAATTGAGACTCAGTTGCTACATAAAAAAGTATATGTAATAAAGGTTACTTTTAAAGCTACCCTAGTAGAGAATAAAATGTTTTAAAGTATATTTAATATAAATAAACTAAAATAATAAAACAAATAAATGCTCCAATTCTAGAAATACTTAGTGTAATTTATAACATTGTTTGGGAGTTACCAGCCATATCAAATTAAGCAATAAAAGCTGTAACAAATACATTTGTTTCTCTTCCTCAGCAAACTTCTCTTCTAGAAAATCTTTTGATATCCAGTTTTCAATTCAATTATTATTCATTATCTTTTCTATGTTGGCTTTTCTAACCCTACAAACCAAATTTCTAATAGATGTTAACATGTTTTCACTTTTATTTAAGAGGGATAAATGCTTTAGCATGCTTGCTGATGGAAATTAATTTCATTTAAAAGCTTTCAGGCTAGCTCTCGACAAGGGTAAATACTTCTACTGCAAATGTAGTTGCCAAAGGTTTTTCATCACCAGCAGGAGCTCTGACTGGATTTTGAGAAAGCAGCAAAGCATTAATAAAAAAAACTAATGTAATCTGCTTTCTCTACCACATTATCCAAAGTATATCAGCCACACTGTCACATTAACAGGAAAATCTATGCACTTTTCATAAAGGTTTCCTTCATAGCTTTGTATTAATGTCAAGTGATGGAAAGATGATCACATCTAATGAAAGATTAAGTCCCAGAATAGGGATATTCTTGTGCACACAACAGGGAATTCATAAATGTAAAGTGAAAATTGAGACAGTCTTGTTTCTCCATCCAAAGCACATATAAAATATACAATAGCTACATTATTTTAACATGTTCATTGACTTTTTTCACGTTATAATCTTATTCAATGTTTTTATATTTTTAATACTTAATATTTAGTACTTGGACTTTAAATTTTGTTTCACAACCTCACTGGCTAATAATGTATATAAGATACTATAGTTTCTCTGTGAAATTTTATGAGTTTCATCAAATGTGTAAACTCATGTAGCCACCACCTCAATCAATATATAGAAGTAGATTCATGGAGACATATCATAAGGAACCCATTGTCCTCTTAGATCAAAGTCACACAGAGAAAATATGAGCAATTACTAAGCTGTTGGTACTTTTTTACTCTTTTGTATAAATGGGTCATTGTGTATCATCTCCTACCTATCCATTTTTACCAGCAGAGTGTTTCAAAACTTTGGTGAAATACTTATTCAAATAAAAATTATTTTATATATATTTATGGCGTATATCTATAACCACGTCTTGATTTGTACATATGCTCCTTTGACAGTTAGATAGTGTGCTGCCAGGAACACATGGACATGTATTTAGAGTAGGCAAACTATATTTATTATTGGGACAAATATTGACCAGTGAAATCAGTAGTTCATATGACAAATAGAAATGTAATGTTTTGAGACTCTGCAAAATCATTTTCCAAAAGGAAATTTAGCTGTCGGGCAATGGTGGCACTCACCTTTAAACCCAATACTTGGGAACCAGAGGCAGGAGGATATCTGTAAGTTCAAGTCCAGCCTGTTTTAAAGTGAGTTCCAGGACAGGCAACAAAGCTTCACAGAGAAACCCTGTCTCAAAAAAACAAACAAACAACAACAAAACCAGAAGAAAAATTATCACCATGTGACTTAGGTTGCATGAACCCATTCTAATAGCTAGAATTATCAGACATTTTTAAATACTAATAAATACTAGGCCGTATCCTCTGGAATCTTTTTGAAACTTTTAATGACGCTGGCCACTGTTTGATGAGCTTGCTTTGATTTGAAAGAATTTTTCTTTGGCAAGTGATTGTCTTTATCATCAAAATTTTAAATTGGGTTGTTATATTTTCTGTGTTTGTAAGAGGAATTCTTTATTTTCAATCATCAGTCATAATTTATTTCATCTCGCATATTAAATATATTATATCAGTTACTTTTATAATATTTTAAAATATAAAGAATCAATTTTAGCATCCTAAAATGTTTAACTTAACAAAAACACAGTATAAAAAAGAAATTTTCTTACATAAATATTATACAACAATTTATTAAAAGATTAACTCTCATTCATAAAAGTGTTAGCTTGTACTTCCTAAGAGCAAAACGACCTTCCTACAACTATAGTACAGTTACTGATAAATTCAATCTAATTGCCTCAAAGCTTGTACAATACTAAATACTAAATTTTGGATAGTATTTCTTTGATTATTTGAAGACTTTTGTGCTTCAAAAATTGTAACATTGTTTTTCTGTAAAGTATAGCATTGGAAATTTGATTGGGATTAAATTTGATCTGTAGGCTGCTTTTGATAGTATGTCATCTTCATAATACTGATGTTTCCAAATGATTATCATGAAATATATTTATATCTTCTAATGTCTCCGATTTTTTTCTGGATTCTAAAATTTATATTATAATAATTATATACTTTTTTGAATAGGTTTGTTCCAAAATAACTTAGTTTCA
>PVIU01033008.1:0-12902 GCA_004026605.1 Ondatra zibethicus | reverse complement strand
AGGGCGGCCCCCACGGGCAGGGCGGCCCCCACGGGCAGGGCGGCCCCCACGGGCAGGGCGGCCCCCACGGGCAGGGCGGCCCCCACGGGCAGGGCGGCCCCCACGGGCAGGGCGGCCCCCACGGGCAGGGCGGCCCCCACGGGCAGGGCGGCCCCCACGGGCAGGGCGGCCCCCACGGGCAGGGCGGCCCCCACGGGCAAGGCGGCCCCCACGGGCAAGGCGGCCCCCACGGGCAAGGCGGCCCCCACGGGCAAGGCGGCCCCCACGGGCAAGGCGGCCCCCACGGGCAAGGCGGCCCCCACGGGCAAGGGCTGGCTCCCGAGTTGAATGTAGGAGGGAAATGAAGGATTCTCATATGATACAACAGAATAAAAGCCATTTTAAGAGCTGTGTGTGCTCTGAATTCTTGAGGGGGTGTAGTCAAGGCTCATAAGGAAAATCAAGAGTATCGTCTCCCCAAACACAAAAAAGCCATTCTGCTGCTTTTTCAGAACCAACAGTGTGACTAGCAGAAAGACCTTTTTTCATCTCTGAAATCATGCAATTTGGATGTCTCTGGTTTGCATCCTGCAACCATTAAGCCAATTTGTACTTGAGAAAAGGGGCTTCCTGTGTTCAAATTGTGCACTGTGCTGCAATTCTTCAAAGATATGAACAACCGTTTTGCACGAAAGTCTCCTGGGGCATGAAATACAACTCCGTGAGCAGGAAATACAACACCACTCTGCACGAAGAACTCCATGCACATGAGCTGGCTCCTGGGTAGGAAGCAGGGCAGGAAATGCAGGCTTGTATGTATGATACAACAGATTTCAAGTATTTTATGAGTTGTGTGTGCTCTGCTTAATTCTCGATTGTGTGTGGTCAGGCTCATATTGAAAATCAAGACTAATTTCACAAACCATGGAATAGAAGATTTAGAGACCTCTTTTCATGGCATTTCTGCTGCTTGTTCAGAACCACCAGGATGTCAAGCAGAAAGGACTTTTTTTCATCTCTGTGAAATCATGCAGTCTGGATATCTCTGGTTTGTAGCTTACAACCATTAAACCAATATGTACTTGAGAAAGGGGGCCTCTTGTGTTCAAATGGACATGTGTACTGCTCTGCAATTCTTCAAAGACATAGACAACCCCGGAGTAAAATCTCGAATAAAAACAAGGTAGCTTGACAAAAGGCCCAGTGTGAAGATGTGCAAGAAGAACTCCACGGGCAAGAAGAACTCCACAGGCAAGAGCTGGTTGATTTTTTTTTTTTTAAACAAAGTAATGGCACATTCTCCTTTACAGAATCCAAAAATGTTGCATGTAAATTATTTGAAACAAGTTGTTGCAACGAGTTAAAGATATTCTCCCTTGTACAATTTCTGCATTTGCCAACACTGATGGAGGATATTGGTTCACTGGTTTGGATGAAAATTAAGAGCAAAAAAATTGGTTTTAAGGAAGAGAATTGCAAGTGTTTGTGTCTTAAGAGGGAAATCAAAAGGTGCATCTCTTTGGGATTTGGGGCAAGATCATTAGTCCTGACTTTACACAGTAGTGATCAACAATGAAGCCTTTAAGTCTCAGCTGCTCCTACCACCTACCTGGGGCACAGATCCCTCTCACCTCTACTCATATGTAAAGGGAGCTCCAACATCTCCCACTTGAGCTCCATTTCAGGCAGTAGGCATTTCTTTCAGCAATCTGTGCCTTGGTTGTTTGCTGTTTCTCTCCCACCTTTTCCCCATTGACTCTTCTCCCTGAACCATCCTCCCTTCCAGTCACATTATTAGACAACACACAGCCCTAGAGTTTATGATGAGAAAAGTACCTTGTGGTGTGTCAGGTTTGCAAAAGAAAAACCTCTGAAGAGGCTAGGTCAGGGAAAAATTATCTGACTGGCCAATTTGGAAAGAAATCGGGTATGCTTGCTCAGCCTCTTCCTCTGAAACCAGCTCACAGCACTGAACACACGCTCTTTCTGAGTCCTGTCATATAATAAGCTGAAGGATAAAAGCTGTCTATGGAGGGAAGTCTGGTTATTTAGCACTGCCAGTTGAGAGTGAGGGAGGAGCCTAGCTAATTCCCCATCATCCCATAAATTTCACTGTTGCTATACATATAAGCCATTTTTGCAAATACGTCTATAACAATCAAGCTGATGGGCTGACATCTGCCTGCCCAGCTTCTCTGTCTTGGTCCACAAGGGGAAGGGGATGGTGCTTCTGGCATCCCTCACTAATAGCTGGTAGAGAGAAAGAATCGGAACCTCCTTAAAACACTGAATTAACACCCAAGAAATCCTCTGCAGGTGACCAATCCCCTTCAAAACTAAACTGTTTAAGGTTAAAGTCACTTCCTCACTCCACACTTAAATACTTGTCCTTGCCTTACAACCCTTGAGCTAGCAAGGATATATGTCATGAATCGGAACCCAAGTCCCCATATTTGTATCTAGAACTGACCACCCCTAGACTCAGTACTTACCCTCAGTCCATCATCTACATCCTTCACATAGCCTTTCTCATACAGATCCTGTGCAACATTTAAGATGCGTTTCGAAAAACCATTTTCTTGCCAATCCACACGAAGACCTACAATAGACAATAATGACCTGAGATCACCTATGACAGCCCGTGTCAATTTTCTGCCCACTCTCAAAAAGGACATGTAGTCTACACTGGCCTGATACTTGACATGTAGTGGAGACTGGTCTTGAACTTGCAATCCTCCTGCCTTTGCACCTCAGTGCAAGGATTACAGACAGACATGTTCCACACACTTGGCTCTAAGATACCCTCTTTTAAAGCTATTGTATTGACCAAAGATTGAAGGCAGATTGGTGGGGGATAGAATATAAAACCTTGATCAGTCCTTGGAGACAACAGTATTCAGCTATAGCATGGGCTACCATTTTGGGTCCTTAGACTCGAAAAGTCAAGGAGAGTGGGCAGAGATCTAGTTACAAAAAGACAAGGATTAAGGTGGAGTGGGAGTAGAGGAAAAGGAAAAAGGAGAGGGAGAAGCATGGCAGATTTCTCACCGCAACACACAGGCAAAGACCTTCAATGTTTTCAGGCCTGCTTTGGGGCCAGAGGTCTGAGAAATAATTCAAACTTTAAAAAAAGATTTACTTATTTATTTTATATTTAGGGTTCTGTCTGCATGTATGCCTGCAGTCCAGAAGATGAGAGCTCTCATTTCAGATGGTTGTGAGCCACCGTGTGATTGCTGGGAATTAAACTCCGGATGTCTTGTAGAGCAGCCAGTGCTCTTAACCACTGAGCTATCTCTGCAGCCCCCATAATTCAACCTGTATGAGCCTCTGGAAACGGAAATGGCGGTTTTATTGGTCTCAGCAGAGTCATGATTCCATGGCCCCTGAATGTCTCTGTATTCAGCTCCAAGGGGAACACTATAGCCTCTCCATTCAAACAAGAACAAATTCAACCTTTTAAACTATTTGACCCAGCAGGTCTGGAGAGACTATGGCAATCCCCTGGAGAGCTGGAGGAAAAAGGGTTCAAATCTGTTCAGTGTTCAGTTTCAAGACAATAGTCATTCCTATTTTAAAAGGTTTTATCGTTTTGCTCCCAGTGTGCGAGCCCTCCCTTCCCCGTGTGCAAGCCCTACCCGTGTGTGAGCGCATAAAAGGGGAGGGGAAGTTCTTATAATTATTAGCTTAAAAAGTCACATGACAATCTAAAGAAATGGCAAGGATAAATCATTTCTCGATTTTTCTTTTTATCCCTTAGCATGTTTTGGATAAAGGTGACTACTGATCCTATCTCTGCACCCATAGAAAACAACAGCAGGCAGACATCTGAGGAAGTGAGATCAAGGCTTTTCTAGTGATCCAGGTCACTCCCTAGGCACTGCTGAAGTCTAATTTCATCTAACAAGCCTGCCCCTGAGAATGCTTCCAGCCTACCCTGAGATATGAAACCTATCCCTATCACTTCCAAAATATATGTCCCAGAGTTTCTCCAAATCGAATCCCAGTATCATTCCAGATCTCGGTTTAGTATCTGTACATAGCATTTAAGTTATATTCCTAAAATATGAGAAAAATCAGAGTAAATAGAGAGTAGTGAAGGAAGGCCTTTGACACTTGGGCCTCCATTCTATACTCATATGCCCATACAGATATGAACACACACATACACACATATACATACATACATATATATACATACATACATGCCCACATCACATATACAAATAAAAATTTAACAAGCAAAAAAAACCAAGAAATGATTTCTTGCCACTCCAGGGAAGAGGTGGGATGCCTGCAGTTTGAGCACAATAGAAGATCCAATCTTCTCTGCCAAGGCCCACATAGCCTGGCTTGGAGGGCCTAGAAACAAGACAAGAGAGGAACTTGAACAGCTGCATCTCTGCCTCCTTTCTGGTACACAGTCTTGTCCCACTCATGACATAGTGACCACCACGCTTTGACTCATCTTTGCATTGTTTCTAGAATCCAATGTAGTAAACTGGTTGCATACAAGGACAGCCCAACATACAGAAATTCTATTAAACTTCTGAAAAAAATCTAATTTTAGGAGTCCAAATCCACATTAACCAAGCAACAAAGTCATTTCTCTTAATCTATATCCTAAAGTAAAGTTTGTAAAATTTTAGGGTTTACATCTAAAATATACACTAGCTGATCTTAGGAAACCTAACAAAGACAATCCTCTCCCCAGTTATACTTTTAAAGTCTCATAAGCATTGGAGGGTCCATGTAACCTCCACTCTTCCTTCAGCCATAAGAGTAGAAAAGCTGGAAGAAATAGCTCTCACCGGTAGAATAAAATTATTTACTTAAAATATAAAGGGGCTAATTCATATTTAAGGACAATGCTAGGGTGGGAGAGGGAGGGAGAGGGAGGAAGGAAAAGAAATTGTGACTGTCTTTACTCTCTGGGCCACCCAGCTCTGCCTTCGTATCTAGTGGTGACATGGTCACTTAAGTCTGGCAATGGTTCTCAACCTGTGGGTTGCAACCCCTTTTGGATCAAAAGACCTTTTCACAGGGGTCACCTAAGATCACCAGAAAACACAGATATCTATATTACAATTCATAGCTGTAGTAAAATTAGAGTTATGAGGTAGCAAAAAAAATTTATGGTTGGGGGTCCCCACGACATGAGCGGCTGTGTTAAAGGGTCACAGCATCAGGAAGGTTGAGAACCACTGGTCTAAGGGATAATTTTTCACCCTCATGGGGCTTTAAGATATTTATAGTAAACTTCCAAATACAATATTAAAAGAAGAAAGAATCTTCCAAAACAGCACCATACTGTAGTTAAGATATTCTGCAGGAAATAGTCAAGTTCTTACTTGGGATGGCTTGGAGGTGAGATGCACAGAATGGGGGTGGGGGAGGGGGAATCTCTGAAAGATCACCCCAAACACGTTTATTTTATAAAGTATGCCTTTCTTCTCGCGTATTTCCTTGTGTGCTTTAATTATTTCATATAAAGACATTTAAGAACTTTCTAGGGCTGGAGAGAAGGCTCAGCAGTTAGAGAGCACTGGCTGCTCTTCCAGAGGACCTGGGTTCAATTCCCAGTACCCACATGGCAGCTCACAACTGTAATTCCTGTTCCGGGAGACACAGGCAGGCAATTCTCTGGACATGAGATCTTCACTCTGACTAAATGTAAAGGGAGGAACTGGTTCCTCAAAGGCTCTTACTTATACAGGGATTCTTTTAGCAATATCAAGAATTAATTCCACATTTGCATAATTATTGTTGTTTGGTCCTCCAGACACGGGATCTACCATTTTAATGTATCCTGAAAACATATTTATAAGGAAAACAAATTTCTTCCAAATTATTATGACATATCAAGACTATGGTAAAGATAGAGACTACCCTTAGTAGCCACAGAATACATGGCATTAAGGTGATAATTTCCGCATCATTTCATTGGAGGTTCTGATTTTAAACCACACATTTAGGAATCACTGAGTCAGCAGTTAAACATTTCATTGTAAAGTTAGTTTGGCTCGTTTCCTCTAGGACAAAAGCAAGGTAATTACAAAAGAGTCAGACAACACGCTCAGGAAGTAATAACGCTATTTTTACAACATCAAGTTCAGGGTATGGTGACATAGCTGCTACTTCCGCATCCAGAAAGTGCAGGAAAGAAAATGCCAAGTTTGCCGTCAGCCTGGGCTATCTGTTTAAAACAGGTCGAAATCACACAGGCAGAGTCTGCTCATTTGTTTCCTGGCCACCCAGACCCGAATAATCACACAGAAACTTATTAATTACAATACTATTTGACCAATAACTTAGTCGTATTCCTTGCTAGCACTTACATCTTGAATTAACCCATTTCTATTAATCTATGTATTGCCACAAGGCTGTGGCCTGCTAGTAAGGTTCTGTCCAGCATCTGTCTCCTATGGTACCTACAAGGTGTCTGATTCTCCCCAGCTCTGTTCCGATTTCTGACCTAGCTTTACTCTAAGTCATTGGCTCAAACAGTTTTATTCATCAACTAATAAAAGCAACACATACAGAAGGTCATCCTACATCATCTCCCCTTTCCTGTCTAATTAAAAATGAAGGCTTTAACTTTAACATAGTAAAATTACACATACAAAACAGTTATCAAGCAAGAATTATAGTTACAATATTTAGTTCATTTACATTTGGCAAAGTAATACAATTTACATTTGGAAAACTAAGGAAAATACTCTATCATCAATCCTATGTTTGTGAGCCTAAAGTTTTATATTTAATTTATCCTTTATCATATCTAAGGATAACCTATATCTGTCTTTAACTCGATCAAAGACCCCAGGATATAATATTACCTAAGTAAACAGGAAGTGCATTGTAAGCAACTTCCAAAGCTCTAGAATTGGCCAAGACATCTCGCTGTCTGGACAGACACCCAAAGTTCTTTTGTAATGTTGGGGCATCCATCTTCAGCCTATAGGCCAATAATATCTGGCAGAGTTTCCCATGAAGCAGGAAATTTCAAAGACTGTTTTGCCTTTATTGGCAGTTTGTCAGTTACTTTCTTCTGTGTCCTGAAGTATGTCTGGCAGACTCATGAAAGTTGGAACCCTGAAGGACCATTCCATCTTTTGAAAAGTTCAGCAGTCACATTTTTTAAAGATTTATTTATTTATTATATATACAATATTCTGTCTCTGTGTATGCCTGCAGGCCAGAAGAGGGCACCAGACCCATTACAGATGGTTGTGAGCCACCATGTGGTTGCTGGGAATTGAACTCAGGACCTTTGGAAGTTCAGACAATGCTCTTAACCTCTGAGCCATCTCTTCAGCCCCCAGCAGTCACTTTTCTATGGGTCCTACATGTCCAGTTCATATAACATATCATCAAGCAGTCCAGACAAGAACAATTTCTTGCCCAAATGCCTTGACACTTTGAAGGCAAATTCCATAAGTTTCTTCAATGCCTATCAACCTCTCTGAAGTAATTGGTGCTGCCAGAAGCAGACATGTCTCACTGTTGAGAAAAGTCTAAGTTCTTAAAACATTTTAAATGCCATGTTTTGTAGGTCTTTGGAATGCTGAGGATTATCTGTCTAACTGAAATCTATCTCTATATATCAAGAAAACCTAATATAATTAAAAGGTTGATTATTACAGATGACTATTAATCTGTATTTCTTAACCATACCTTATACTTTTTAATGAGCTGCATAAACATAATACCTTAAAGAAGAAATATGTATGTGTATATATATAGTATAACAAAGTTGACCTTAAATTTGTATCAATAGACCAACATCCATACCAATGCAAAATATTCATCTCTATATCATATCTCCTTATTTTTTTTGGAAATTGACTGTGATCATTAATCACTTAAAATCAACCCCCTTTAAATGAAAACATGATGTAGGATTCCCCTCTGTATGCTGTGAATGCCACTGGTTAATAAAGTAACTGCTTTGGCCTGTTGATAGGGCAGAACTTAGATAGGCGGGGAAAACTAAACTGAATGCTGGAAGAAAGGTGGAGTAAGGAGAAGCCATAGAGCCTCTGCCAGAGACAGATGTGCTGAAACTTTGCTGGTAGGTCACTGTCTCGAGGTGATGCACAGATTAATGGAGATGGGTTAAATTAATATGTAAAAGTTAGCCAATAAGAATCTAGAGCTCAAGAAGCCGGGCGGTGGTGGTGCACGCCTTTAATCCCAGCACTCTGGAGGCAGAGGCAGGCGGATCTCTGTGAGTTCGAGACCAGCCTGGTCTACAAGAGCTAGTTCCAGGACAGGCTCCAAAGCCACAGAGAAACCCTGTCTCAAAAAAACAAACAAACAAACAAACAAAAAAAGAATCTAGAGCTAAAGGGTCAAATGGTGATTTAATTACTACAGTTTCTGTGTGATTATTTCGGGGGTCTGTGCTGCCGAGTGGCTGGAATGACCAAGCATCCTCCTTGCGACAAAAAACATTCATAAACAATCATTTTGAGAGTTGGGTATAGCTTTCTCCAAACTGCTTCCTGCTGCTTGTTGGGCAAAGTCTTTTTAGAGTTTATGGAGACCTTTTGGGGGACCTTGTTCCATCAAACCACATTAGTCTGGAAGGAATCCACAATTTCTCATCTTCTGTGAAAATAAAAGCAGAACCTCTTTTCCAAAGTAACATATCCTTAGACTCAAATTTTGAAGTTGATACCTTTAAAATATATATGTTGGTTTAGCTTAACAAAATGTCTCTCTGTAGTCAAAAAATTCAAGAGAAAATATACAGAATCTAGACTCTGTATATTCCATCTTTACATGGCTTATTTTTCTTTACTCGTTTAATCTATGACTGTACTCTTATCTCTTATATTACTTTTACTGTCTCTTTAAAGACTTTACTTTTTATAACTGCCCATACTCATTTTTTCTCTCTCCCAAGCCTACATACATTTTTAAACACATTGTGTCTCATTTAGAGGTCTTTTATGTCTGTCCTGTTGTTCATCTGAAATCCTTTTCTGACAAGGAGTTTTGTTTTGTTTTTTTTTTTTTAATGGTAACCAGTGTAATCGCAGCAGCCATGGATGCTGGCTCTGACTCTTTCAACCTTTCAATACAGCAGAGCTACCTTTACCACAGCTCTTGGGCTGCCGGGTAGAAGCCTGCTCACCATATCAACTCTGGGAAGGAGCATGCAGTACATAAACCCTTTTTATGTGGGTCAAAGCTAAATCTGCCATGTAGCATACTACGTGGCCTGGGAATATCTGTATGGCAGCAGGAATCTGCCATGCTCTCCTGCCTGTACATGCCTAGCAGACCTGATTTGACTGGTTGCTCAGGAAGAAAGTGATGAGCTGCTGGCACGCTCTCAGCTAGTTTCCTCCTAACCCTGAGAGGGTGTACAAGGACCCCAACCCGAAGCGGGTAGCAGGCCAGCAAGATGGCTCAGTGGATATTGGCACTTGCTGGGAAACCTTAAATCTTGAGTTGGATTGCTGGCACTCAGATGGTAGAAGATAACTGAATACCACAAGTTGTTCTCTGAACCCCCTGCACCCCAGCACTTGCATGCACATGTGCGCGTACACACACACCCCACATGCATATGCAGTAAATAAATGTAGGATAAAACTGAATGCTTACACTTCCATCTGTACTATGTATCTTTTCCAATTGTGACACTATCTACCACAGTTTGGATTTGTATTTCTCTGGTTATCAATGACAAAACCTCTTTATATGCTTACTACTTTTTTATATCTTTTTCCTTTTAACTTTATTGTATTTTACAGATTAGTGCTTGAGATGGGAGTTTTCCTATGCTACACAGGCTGGCCTTGAGTGTCTACGATCAAGCAAGATTCTTGCTTTAGCCTTGAGTACCTGGGACTACAGCCTATGCTACCACACTTGCCTATGTCTTCTGTATATAGACTACTTACCCATAATCTCCACACATTTTAAAGGAAGCATGTTTTCCTCTTACATTGCAGGCAGAAACTGCTGCCAGTGTTTTCTGTCTTAAACATAGTCATACTTGAGCTGCATAGTAGCAACCATCTTTGCAGTTCCTCACGTAATGAGGTCAGAACAGAACGCTGCGAGGATGGAATGACATCTCAAAGAACCCTGGAAAGTTGAGGCCATCGTCCCTTAGTTACAGTGATTAGCATCCATTTTTGGTTTCTTTTTTACTTTTCCGAGAAAAGTTTCTTATGCGGTCCTCGGCTCACTTGGAACCTACTATGTATACTGCACCGGCCTCAAACTCATGGAAGTCCTCCTGTTTCTGCTTCCTGAGTTCTGAGATTACAGACAAGGGCCACCACACCCAACAAAATCCCTTATTGTGAAACTATTTCTCAACATCCCAAAACTATATGGCGTAATGGCAACTTGAACAAGTAACAAATTGGTAAGACCTCAATCATTAGAACGCACTGGACGAAGATTAACTGGCTGAACCTGTAAGAGCCTACGCCAGATCAGGTGCACTCTTCATGCAAGTGCAACATCCTTGTAATATACTGTCAAGTTTTTTATTTATATCATGTCAAATGAACCATTACATTCAAGCTGAGAATTCAAACTGAAGTTTTAGAAATTAAAAAACAGACATAAACCACTTAAATAAGAACCTGTTAACGGGATGATCAGTGAGGACGACCTTCAAATGAAGTCCCCTCAACAGTGATTAAGATTTCTTTTCAGCCAATGAGGCTTCAGTGTTTATTCACTTCTTCATACGCCTATTGAGTTAAATGTATGGAAAGATGCTTGGTCTATGGCTTCTACAGTTATTCATCTTTAAGAACACGCTAAGGGTAGAGAGATGGCTCAACTAGTAAACAAGCTTCAAGAGCAAGCCTGGCCACTCAAGTTCAATCATTGGTGATGACAAAGAAATGAGAGAACTCCCCAAAACTGTCTTCTGACCTGAGCTCGCTCCCTCCTGTGCCATACGCACATATAATTTTAAAAGTTAGATAACAGATTCAGGCTGTCTTCTGATCCCCACATGACATGCTATGCTCCCCACAAAAATAAATCGATACAAGTTTTTGGTGTTTTTTTTTTTTAAGGGCAGTGAAGACGACTGGGGGTAAAAACACTTGTAGGGTCTGAAACCAGAGTTCAAACCTGAAGACCCACTCCCTAAGGTCGTCCTCTGACCTGCACACGTGCACCTCAGCACCTCATAACCACACATATACAAACACAGCAAAAACAAATGTAAAACAAAGAAGAAAAGAGAATAAAGGAAAAACAGTGTGGCCTTTGATCCCAGCACCTGGGAGGCTGAGGCAGCAGATCTCAATTTGAGGCCAGACGGTCTACAAGGTTCCAGGACAGCCAGGGATACACAAATCCTACCTAAGGGGAGAGGGAGGAAAAAGAGAAGAGACTAGAGCAAGGGGAAGGGGGAACAGAAGAGGGAGCAGAGAGAGAATAGGAAAACACAGAGCAAAGAATGGTAGCACATGCCTAGTACTTGAGACACTGAGGCAGGAGGATTCCAAGTTCAGGGTGAACACATGGAGACCCTCCGAATAAAAACCAAACACTAGCTTCAGAGCAGTTAAACCAGTCTGTGTGATGGGAAAGTTTTCCTACTCATTAGCTGAAAAGTGCTCTCCACCTGAGCTTCTCACAGTGCTTTAGAGTTCTCCAAGGCTAGCTTTCACAAAGACAGTTCTTTGACATTACCTAGCTGTGGTCTGAGGTAAATTTTCATTAAGTGAAAAGCTATTTCCCAACTTTTCCTCTCATTTTAAAAACAATTTAATCAGCAGGGCGCTGGTGGTGCTCACCTGTAATCCCAGCACTTGGGAGGCAGAGGCAGGTGGATCTCTGAGTTTGAGGCCAGCCTGGTCTACAGAGCAAGTTCCAGGACAGCCAGGACTCTCACACAGAGAAACCCTGTCTGGAGAAAGCCAAACAAAAACCAAACCAAACAAAACAAAATCTACCAACACCACCGCCACAGCAAAATCTCAAAATCCAATTTAATCTTTGATGTATTTCTATCCAACTTTGGTAAAACATAAGCAAAACCTCTACAACACTAATAAACACAGGCAGCTTTGGAAATCAGGATTTTACTGTTGACGTCTTACACAGACCCACAGGTTTTGTTAATTATTGGGGTCACATCAACACTCCTGTTAAAGCTCAAGTAGTATTTAGAAATAAAACAGAAGCCAAAGAAGTGGGAAGAGACTTGCTACTTTGCAGTAAGCAGGCACCTACTACCTACACTGCTTAAAGGGACCCCACTCTTAGACAGCAATGCTTCCCCAACAAGGGTTTGTCAAATGGGCACAGAAATCCCCAAGACAGATGTCAGGGGCATCCCCATTCATGAAGCAACAAATTAGAGTATTCCTATCCCCTAAGAGAGGAAACTATGGAACGAAGGAAAGCATATTTCCAAACCTGAACTGTGGGAATAGAGGGGGAAAAATGAAGCAGAAAAGTCAAGAGAGATCAACTTCTGAGAGTGAAGGCCAGGTCATGAGATTTATTCTGTACATTGGGAAGCTTCTGAAACACTTTATGTAGATGTGGAATCAGGAAATCCTGAAGTCTTTTGATTTGTCTTAAATCTCCCAACACATCCATCTAAAATTATTTCCCCTGGGCACATATACTCCTGTATGCTTTTAGAAAAACCCACAAGGCTTACATAGAACCCCTGAGTTTTAAAGCTGATCCCAAGTGTCCACTTGCCGGATACTCAGTTCCAAAGTACTGGCCCAGACGTGGGCAGAATCTCCACGCACATTTTCCTCTGGAATCTTTAGCTTCCTATCACCTTCTTATGTCCTATCTCCAACAGCTGCCCCAAACCATCCAGAGGAACGCCAAGGAGAGAGTTAAGAACTGGCGAGTAGCTTTTCCAACTTCCGTCCCTCATAGAAACCCTCAAATCCTGCGAGCAGGAACTG